>LPNX010439387.1:1439186-1527638 GCA_001517045.1 Pseudotsuga menziesii
CTTCATCTCCTTCTAATGGAGGATTTGGTGATTCATCACCCTCATGGATGCTGCAAATACGCTGATATCTCTTTTGGGAAAACCCAAATAATTTCTCAAAGAAACCATGTGCAGATGGCTCTAATAAATCTTCACTTTTGGTCCTCTTTTCTACCACTTTACTTTGAGAAGTGGAACAACTTAGTTCCTTTCTTGATGTATTATTGGTATTCAAAGAACCTACATGTGTTAATGTTTTTGAAAACATAGACTCTCCATATTTATTTCCTTCATGCTGAGAGACACTACTACTCCTTTTTCCATGTTTGCTTGCCAACTGCTTGGTAAGGAATTCTCTAGTCTCTTGATTTGACTGAATGATGCTTTGGGATACATATTTCATCTTTTTCAACGCTCTTTGCATCAAAATTCTTAAATATTCTTGATCATCCATTTCTGAATGCTCTTCTCCATACAACTCAATTCTAAATCTCCCATGAATGGAACTAATTCCACAACTGCAACTTGAAGATATTACTGAGCTACTTTTCCACTGAGAGTTACTTTCCACAGGATGAGCCAAGGAAAGTGCTCTGATACCACTGTAATATCCCTTATATGATGTACAGATAAGAATATTAACTTGCTGCAATTTTTTTATTAAAATTTCTGAAATTGAATTAATTCTCACAAGGCCTTCTCGGACTACGCAAATCAGAAATTTCTTCTGGGAAATTTTGCAAGCAAAAGGACTGAGTAGTGGGAAGCAACAAAAGATATTTCAGACATAGAATTTCCTCTTCCCTAACACATTTATATCTGATTCCATTTAGGGTTCAGAGTCCGCTCCGCGGAAACCTACTACCATGCTTCTGGGCAGTCAAACCGTGAAACTAGGAAGAGTAGTTCGGTCTGTTTCAACCAGGGGCTTATGAAAAATTGCAGAGAGTTGTTACAGTATTAATTTAACATAATAAACAATTTTGGACAGTTTTCATAAGTTCTGGAAAGTTCTGAGTAGTTACGAAGAAATGTTGGTTTTTCTGACAGTTTTGGCCTAGTTAAATCCAGCGCAATGGAGGATCCAAAAATGCATTACAGACCCAAATAAAAATTGTTCTGGAGGTATGTAAGGGAAGGTGAGTCTGTCAGTGACCCACAGGAACAAACGGGGTTTAGTTTGAGTTAGCAGAACTCATTTTACATCAAATTTGGCAAGATTAGTCAATGAAAGCTAGCAATCTAGCTAGGGTCTAGATTTAAGCAGTTAATTCGTGTAGATTTAATTTCTGAGATACATATGAATTATTACAGAGGTAAATAACATCCCACTGAATATATACAATCTCTTCATACATTTCCCCAACCTTGCATATTCCTCATAGCACTCTGATTCATCAATTTTCCCCCATACAGTGATAAAATAAGCTTTTTTTTTAGGACACCGAAGACAAAATTCTTTGTGAACAAATATGTTTCGACCTGATATATATAAATTGCACAGTAATATTCTACTACAGATCAGAAATCAAATACCAAACTGACCATTACAGGGAGGCTCCAAAATAAGGGGCAGGAGGCCCAGAACATGACCGGCAAAAGTGGTTATGAGCACGGATGAAGCATGGGCTTCACTGGAACTCAACCAGAACTTGATGGAGGCTGTAATAAATTCTGGAATAATCTTTAATGGCTGAAATTAGTGCTCCATAAACCTGCAATAGATAGAAAGGGAGATAGAAGAGAAGGGAGGAGGGGTTTGGGGACCATCACCCAATGTTCTGAGGCACAACACTCAGAAAGTATGCTCACATAGCATAACAACAATATAAAATCATCCAAAAATGAAGCAATGGGTTTGAATTTATCTTTTATAGACTTATGGATGACCTGCTTAGTAAGTTGAGGCCAATGGTGACCTGTGATAGCAAGTCAACCCCATGGGTGGCCTAACCCTAGCCACAAAAGTGCCCCCTTTGGGAAATTAGGCAAGTAGGACCATGTGGAATTGTTTCTAATTCCAAATCATCCTTCACATTTAGAAACTGCACCCTCCCTTAGTAAAAAGACGCCTCTTTTGAGTTATGACAACTTTCTGCTTTTCCTGGCTCATAAGGAAACTCTTACTTTCCTTAAAAAACTTTCCTGCTTTTACCTCTTTCTGCTTTTTATGCTTTTAGGAAACTTCCCTTTATTCTCTTGCTTGCTTTTTTCATGGACTTTCTTATTTTTACCAAGGAAAGTTTACTAGCTTTCCCCAATGCACCCTCTTGACATGGCAGCCTTAATTCCACATCATTATTGTGCATAATAAATAAAATTGCTGAAATAAAATTAAATACATGCCTTAGAACAATTATTGTTAAAATTTATCCTAGGAGGAATAATTAATAACAACTTGAGCCCCTAGGAACTTAGCATGGTCAACACTTTTAATGGTCAATTTAAGGGGACATGACATCCTTGCAACACAAATATATTCTGATGGCAACCGACTACTTCACTCACTGGGTCGAAGCCATCCCGTTGCGTAAAGTAAATGAAGATGCGATCATGGACTTCTTGCAAGATCATATTATGACCAGGTTTGGAGTTCCAATTTCTTTAGTTTTCGATAATGCTACTTACTTTTCCTCGATTAGATTAACTGCATTTGCTCATGAGAAAGGAATCAAGTTGCATTACTCTACTAATTACTATCCACAGGGAAATGGTTTGGCTGAATCTACAAACAAGAATCTGATTATGATTTTAAAAAAGACGGTGATAGAAAATCAGAGGAGTTGGCACTTAGCATTACCAAATGCTCTTTGGGCTGATAGGGTCACCCCCAAGACTTTGTTAGGTGTGTCCCCGTATACCCTTGTTTATGGAAAAGAGGCCATTCTACCCCCAAAATCATGCTACCCTCTTCCATAATAGCTCAGGAATCCAGAGGATCAGATAATGAAGTCTTGCAAATGAGGATACATAATATTTTGAAGGCAGAAGAGTCTAGATCCAAGGCCAGAGAACGTTTTAAACAACAACAGGAGGTAGTAAAGAGGTGGTTTGATAAGCACAAAGTTGGAACAAAAGAATTTGAGGTGGGAGACTTGGTTCTCAAGTGGGATCATCCCCATGATGAGAAAGGAAAACACATGAAATTTCAACAGTTATGGGTAGGCCCTTTCCAGATTGCGGCAAAACTTGGCCCCTCAACCTATAAATTGCAAGATTTACAGGGGTGGGAGGAGAACTTACCAGTGAATGGTTTAGTTCTCAAACCTTATTTTTCTTAAGTTTTGTTTTTGTTCTTTTGTTTTGTACATAAATAATTTGCTTTGTTTGCTTATTTTGATTTATTTTATTTATGTTGGTTTTAGTTAGATTTTGATTGATTTTAATAAAAAGAGGCAAACATTTGGTTGCATGGAGAACATCAGAATTTTGGAGTGATTAAAGTCCTTGAGTGTAAGACTGTGTACTATTGTTTTATCTAAAAGAATTTCTTCTAGTTCAGCAGTTTTCCTGAATGGCTATGAACACATTGAATTCCTACTTAATCCTTGTAAAATAAATCTGGATCAAAAGGGTCTGGAATACTATTTTGAGGCTCCATCCATCTCACATTTAAAAATGTCCTAGGGAGTGACAGCAAAAGGCCCATGGAAAGGAAGCAGGGTAAACAATATATTATATATAAATGATCCCATGCCAAGAATTGAATGCCAAAAAGCAGATAAGAGTCAAAAACTCCTATGAAAGCAATATGTATCAAAACAAAGTACTGAACCATATAAGTACTAAATTGCCAAAAGTTCTTCTGCATCCGTGAGCTGAAAATACATCTCTCACACAAAAGGACACTATGGATAGAGGAGCCTAAATAAAAAATTTAGAAAGAAAGGCATGCAGGAGGACTCATATGCAAAGGACAAAAGTCCAAAAGCACAAAGAGTACAAAATGGCATGGGAATGAGGAACAAATGAATATTTCTGTTTACCATATGTCACAATCTTGTGGTGTCCAAGCTGGAAGCTACCTGAAGACAGAGGTAATAAATGAAACTCATCTCCTGGCCTGAAAAGAGTTATCTCGACTTGGAAGTCTTGGTTTCCATTCTCCTAAATTGGATTATCATTAATGATTAAAAAGTACATATATTTTCCATTTGGGAAATCCAGACATCTAGAAGAATTCAACATGTTCATTTTATTGTTAAAACAGTCTGATTACTTAAGAAGTAAATTGTCTAGAGATCTAGGTTCACCAGGTAGTCACCATTTGTTTCAGCTGCAACTGTTTTCCCAAATTTTTGAATTTTTGAACCCTCCTCTTAATTTTGATCTTGCCTAAAATTGCTTGAACCCATGAACTCTGTTTTTGTCTTCCCTCTGATACAAGTTTGGATTGTTTTTGAGGTCAACTGCTTTCATGCTTTTCGGAAAATTGCTTATGTATGAAACTGCTTTGGGTTGTGGAATTTGAAGTTGGACTTAAAATGTTGTCCTTTGATCTGTGATTTCTTTCTTTGATATCGAAAGTCTTTTTCTCGTTTTCACCGTTGTTTCGGAGGTGAAACAAACCTTTCATCGCTACCCAGCATAAAGTCTTTTGGAACTTAACATTTTTTAGTTTGGTTGATCGGAGGTCATTTGAGCAATGCATCGAAGTTGCATTTCCCTATGGAGCCTCCATTGCGGAAGCTGAACGATGAATGTTCTGACGGATAGCTTTGACTTTTCTAATGCTATGATGTTATTATTTTGACTTGCTTTGTGCTGTTGGACGTTGGTTGAGTTTTGAGTCGGGGTTTTTGATCTCTATGACGCCACTATTTTGGAGATGAGACCAAATTTTTAAGCCGCTGCACAACCTTAAGATTTTCCCAACACTTAACGTTTTCATGATGTTTCTGCGCCATATCGGAAATTTTTACGATTTTGATCGAAGATGGTAGTTGGATTGCTTTCCGCCTTTGGGTCTCCCGAGTGAACTAAATGTCTGCCATATAACTGCTCCACTCGCCGATGTTTTGTTATGGTTTTTGCCGATATGTTTTATTTTCCGTGGAGTCCGTAGTCTTTCCGTCTTATGCCATTGCAGCTGTGTAATTCACTAACCACCCGACGTTTGTGTCGTTCCGTTCGCTGAAAAGGATCTTTTCTGCTCGCTGCGTTGGCATTTAGCCTTCCGACGCTGATAGAATTAATGGTCTCATGGAACTCGTTGTCCGTCTGAAGCCTGCCGTTGCGGTTGTTAATTAAACTATCCTACCGATGCTTTAGTGATTTTTCTTGCCAGTGAAGGTTTCTCCTGCCTGTTCTGTATGTGTTTTTTACTCTGTTTTATGGGCGGTGGAGGTTACATTTTCTATCATTTTAAGGTTTTGCAATGAGAGCGCAGTACAGGGCCTCATTTTGATGATCAGTTTTATTGTTAGTATGGTTTACATTTGTTGAAAATATGTAGTCTGACTTAATGATGAATTTCCGTTTGACTGCAGATGGACTAAGGAGATTCTTCAGATTACTGCTGCAAAGAAGACATAGCTGAAGGACAAAGCAGAAGGAAGTTGGCTGAAAAGTGATTGTCAGAGATGTTTTGAGATCAACGGACAAATAAAAGACAAAGTGGAATCCACAGCAACAAAGGTCCGGGCTTGGAAAAAGTTCAGCAGTTACCGAGCTGGTCCCGTTTTATGAAGTACTCATAAGACTAAATCAGAAATGTAACGTATTGCCTAAATCATGAACACTGACAAACTGAAAAAACTGTGAGATTAAAACGGTTGAGGGAGCCGGAAGGTCAAGGGGCGGGGAAACCCAAAGGTTTTGTTGTTTTTGTATAAATATAGGAAAGTTAGAGGGAATGGGGGATTTTTTCCCCTGGAGAAACTTGTGAACCATTTGTTGTAAGAGGAACTACTTCGTTTTACAATAATAAATTACAAATTTTGCCTGTTGGAGAAGGTGTTGTGTGGAATGTTCGAATGTGATAAAATGAACAATGTTGAAGGGGAACTATTTCGTTTTCAACTGTGTTTCATTAACTGTGAGAGCGTTCTAAATTTTTGAACCTATGTTCTTATCTGAATGTTCTCTGGTTTATTCTGTGATAATTTCCACTATGAGTAATGGAGGGTTTAACGGTTGATGAGCTATCTTGTCATGTATATCTTTATTCATGTTTATGTATTTTGATTCTAAGAACAGCTATCTATGATTTATCTTAACATGTGAACAACATTACGTTACTCATGAATTAATATCTTGCTCCCTAGGGACAACTTAGTTAGTATTGTATTTTCTAGTTGTGTGTGATTTAGATGTGAGAGAGTCTAAGACAAGAGGTAAGAACCTGCGCATCACATTGTGACCCTCCTTGCATTCTTTATTGATCTGCATCTTAGATAGGCGCTTGCATATCATACTTAAAGTAAAAAAATTACAAAAATATATACGGTGGACCGGGCCGCAACCGGTAAAACCCTTTGTTTTTGTTACTTGACCTACGGTAGCCATACCACAAACCGGACGGATTCCCTACACCAAACAGTCACGGGCTAGTTGGGAACATTGACTGGGAAGAATCCCTAGCTGTTGTTGCCTGTGAATTTCCAGGCCTCAACAATAATCTAAAGTTAATTTTAAAAATAATATACAGTAATCGAAATCGAATCCGGATCTTATAACACTAGTACAATTCTCAACCCTCTCTTTAAGCATTTTGAAGTGGAGACAAACTCAGTGTTTCTCTTTATTTGTAGGTAGTCATGGTCGTTGAACACCCATCAACTGGGATGAAAAAACATTAATTATGAATTAGACATTTAAACCTCAAAAGGGATAATGCTTTTTCTCTCGTTTGGAAGAAGCAAAGTGTCTAGAATCAACAAAGCCTTGCCCTGCAAGTTGTAGATGGAAATCTTAGATTCCAAGGAATAATTATGTAGTTGAGTATATTTCCTCATCCCCAGCAATGGAGCTTCAACATATTTTCTCTTTAATTTGTGTTCACCATCAAAAGTGGAAGGTTTAATGTTTATAAGTTCTTCTTGCAGCTAATCTTTCACATGCCTTCTTTTATGATGTTTAATTGGTGACATTTCTGGGTTGCTACTAGAACCCTCATATATATATAACTTCTTGAATACATAATGTGGTGAGTAGCGCTTCTTATGATTCTTGGTAGCACTTTTAGAGTGCTCAAATATCTCTTGTGATTTCTTCCTTCAACCTTCTCTTCCTTCATTCCCCTTAATTGAGGCTAATCCCATTTTCATTCACCATTGTAGCATATTTAGACTATGTATCAGCCGAGTGTTTAGTTTAATTTGTTGTTCTTAGGCCCTCAACATCCTCTCATTTTCTACCTGTTAAGTCATGAATTTGTTTTCTTCAGTCTTATATTTTGTTTGTGTTTTTGAAGCTTGCTCATTTGCTTACTTCTAGGAAATTTTGATTTACAGCTCAATTTTGAGTTTATGCTATTAGGTTTTCATCATTTTTGTTTTTCCTATGTCCTGAAGGGTTCTATAGAGTATATTTTGATTAATGGTTTCATGAATAGCACTAAGATCAACCTTTAATCATATAAACCTGGTTTTGAAGTTGGATTATTGATCAAATAACACAAATTAGATTTTTGAACTTTCTTGTAGCGCAAGGGTAAAAATAATGCACTGGCGCGCTACAAGAAAGTCGCGAGTGCTCAATTTGTCATTTTTCACGCCGATTTCTTCAACGATTTCGTTCCTAGGGTGACTAATCACATCAATAAGCAGGTTTGATACGTGTCTTGCCAGGATAATCATGTAAACAAGTGTTGGTGATTGTGTGAGGAAGATCGTGGCAGTTAGATGTAAATGCATGGCAAATCATGACAGAGAGTGGAATAAGGCGAGATTTTCGGGAAAGAGGTTCTCAAACTGAATATTATGAAGCTGGTGGAAGCCAGGGTGGAGACACATTCCTAAAAAATCAGAATTTGGCAGTTGAAGGAAAAATTAGGGTTTCACAGCGTGACAGTTAGAGGTGAGTTGGAGAGTTGAAGACACCTGGAGCATTCAATTCGACATTTAGCCAGTCCAGGAATCAACTTCTAACACCTGCATCAAGCTTTGAATGAGGTATCTCACGTGACATTGGTCATGACCTGTTAAAATTGGGGCTTTTTTCTGATAAGCCTTATGATGTCAAATTGTTAGAGGAAAACATGAATTTATTTATTCAACAAACTTCCAATGGTGAGATATTAGTCCAAAAGTCTAAATGAGCATCGTTTGATGTTAGTAAAGTTCAGAACAACACTGTTAGATATTTCTGGTGCTGTTTTTAACCCAAATTATTTAAACTTGGCACAAAGCATTTCCTGAATTGGTGATAGAATAGACTGTGTAAAATTGAGGACAAGCAGCCTGTGAGAGTTCAAAGGAAAATTGACTGCCAAGACTGTGAAAACTTGAAGAAAATAGGCTGTGAAGTTACTAACAGGTTTTGAAAACCACACAGAAGATGAAGAGGAGTGGGAAGAGTACTAGGGCCGAGCCCACTTAGCTTAGTTGGATAGACAAATTTCCAGGATGTGCTGAACTCTTTGAAAATGCTGGATGGTTGAACTTTTTTAAAAAGATTGATGGATATAATGCTGAAGTCTCTCATAGGTTTGCTTATTGTTATAACAAAGATATAGTATCATTTGATACTTTGAAGTTCAAATTGACTACATATTTGGTGGCTGAAGCAACAGGAGTAAAAAATGAAGGAGAACTTTGGTTTAAGAAAGTGCCATTTACTTTCAATGCACAAAGGTATCTATTGCCTAGTATTGTTCCAGATTGGGGCAAGGGAGTGCCCATCCATAACATCAGAACTGAATGGGTAGAACCTATCAAGGTTCTACAAAGTTACATTACATGTGAAGGAAGGTATGCCTTCGTTTTCAAGTATCATTTTAGGTTCCTTCAACACCTTAGTGGTGAATCAAAGATGAATCTGCCTTTCTTCATGCTAAAGAGCTTACAGAAGATGTCTAGCAGGATCAAAGAACACCAAGACCATACTATACAGTCCATCTTTCACCATGGACTTATCAAACTTATTATTAAAAGTGTTCTACAGAAAGAAGGAAAGACTTGGGAATACTTTCTCTTTTGGTTAGGGTTCCAAAATAGCCAAGAAGGACAGTCTACCAGAAAGCTAGATGATAAGGGACAAACCCTGATCATAAAATTAAGACAAAAAGTGAAGGTTGAAGATGAAGAATGTGTCAAACTAGAGGAAGTTGTAGAACCTGCAAAAGAAGATTGTGAATCTAAGCAGCATCCAGATGACAATGAGAACAAAAATTTGCTGTTTATTCACAAAGAGACTCAGCTTGTTCAAAATAATGCACCATCAGAGACATTCATTGATGAATTTTTTTTTTTTATAGAGAAGGTTTCATGTGATGAAGAAAATACTAAGGTCCAATAGCAAAGTCCAATTACAGTCTTGTTTGAAGATGAAACATACTTGTTGGAGGAGGATAAAATTACTGTCATTGATAAAACTAGGATTGGCACAAAACAAGAGTTTTACAGTCAGGAAGATAGGATAGTAGTAGCAAAGAAAAAGAAGCTTAAAGTAAAGGAATTTTCCTCTGTCATCCATCAAGGCAAAACTTTAAAAATGGTAGGAGAACTTGCTCCTGGCTGGAGACCAAAGACTATACCCAAGAACAAATTAAGGTTAAACATGAAGAAATTACTAAACCCAAAGTTGAATACAGAAGGGGTAACTGTGATTGATAATTCTTCCTCTGATGAAAAGCTGGAGGTTAGCAAGGGTAACAGCAAAGGAAAAAATCCATTGAAATCAAAAGAACAATCTAGCCTCACTGAGACCAAATTGTCTGCTGTATTTTTGGAAATACGAGGTCAAATGTTAAAAGAACAACAAAAAGATGAAATAGAGGTTTCTTATTCAGAAAAAAAACTGTTGATTGATGAAAATGTTCCTAGTGAAACTGATACTCAAGAAAACCCAAGTTTTCATGATACTTCTATAGAGCTGCTGCCTGAAGATGAGGAAATCTTTAGAAGACTTAACATCCCATGGCTTCCTAATGAGCTGTAAAGTACAACAGGAAACAAGGCATTTGACTCAGAGAAAGAAAATTTACAGAGAACTATCAAGCAGTATAAACATAAAGTAAAGTATATGCAAGAGACAAGTGATGGTTTGATTACAGCTAATAAGAGACTCAGAGAAGACCTAGAAGAGGTGAATAATCACTGTCAAGAACTAATTGCAGTCTCCAAAGAGGCCTTAAAAAGGAAAAGAAATACAGAGTTATAATTTGTAGGATTAAAACAGACTATCAGAGACCTACAGCAAGAAAATGAAGATCTTACTATAAGAATGATAGAGATGGAAGCAGAGCAGCTGAAAGCTAGGAGAAAGGCCCAAGCCTTAGAGGGGATAGCTTTGTTAGCAAAAGCTGCTAAATATCTATGAGCATTGTTAGCAAAATCAGTTACTTGTTATGTTTTGAAGAATATTTTACTTTTGTAATTACTATTTTGATGAAATCATTTTGATGAGTAGGCTGAAAAGCAATTAGGGTTTAGCCTCTAACTGAATTTTGAAAGATAGTATTTAGGGAGGTCACAAAGAGAACTAAGGGTTCAACTTTTGGCTGGCTAGAGGAGGTCTCCTGACTTGTTGATAAGCTAAGTATATGACTCTCATGTGTATTTGAGGAACTGATTATGAAATATATGCTCCATTTTACCCTTTAGTCTGTTCTTTGGCTTCATTTCTAGCTTGTTTATCTACACAATTGGAAATTTCATTGCTGGTTTATAGTTTTTATGCTTGTAGTGCTTGACATTTGTGGATGAAATTCAATGTTATTTTCTGTTGGATACATGGTTATTATGTTATGCATCTCAATTTTTCTTTACTTGTGATTTAGTTCTTATTTGGATTATGAATGTATTCCCTCTTGTCATCAAACTTCATAACCAGAAAACCTTTTAAAAACCCTAAAAACCTAGTTTTGTTTGATTGAATATTTGAGATTATGTTGGCTTGTTTTCTCGTAGTCTGGAAACAATTTCTGGCATAAAAACTACCCTATCACTTTGTACTTCCATCCTCAAACTTCTCATGGTTTCCACAAATTCCATTGGGTTTACATATTCTCTATGCCCATTTCTTTCTATTTCTACATTTCCCACATTGACATCTTGACCTCTGACATCTTCTTCATGGATGTATGGAAGCTACCCTACTTCCATTTTACTATTATGTATTTTTCTAAAATTGTCACGTGATTGTGTTTAATTCCAATTTGTATATACAATGTGTTCATGTTCTTACATTTCTTAAACAAAATTTATTTCTAAAATTCAATCTCTGTGTGTGTATACACTATTTGAATTTTTTGTCAAATAGGACCTACAGGTCCCATTTTGCTCCTTTCTTGAAAGGATCTGCGAATTACTGTTGATTTTATTCCCCTTCTAATAAGCTTTCCAATGACTGTGGGCATGCTCAATTATGATATTGGAGTTGAAAATTACAACTATTTATAATCCACAATTCTACGAAAATTTATATTGTTATTGCAGCCACCTTTAAAATCAGAAACTAACTTTGTAGATTTATAAAAAATAAAAGTAGGGGTCAAGGGGGCTTGCCCCTTTGTGGCATGAGGGCTGCATCCTAATTTTTTAATTTTTTTTAAAGCTTTCGATTTCGCACATTCCGGCTCATAAGATCAACTGTGTTTTTCAATCTCAAGCACTTGAAAAATTAGTTGAAACCACTGCCATTTTTCAATCATTCCTGTACATTAGATTTTTAAAAAAAAGTTAGATGACATCAGCATGACATCATAGTGGTCCCATGGCCATGTGTCAGATCTTGATTGGGCCATGTGGCACTTATCTGTCCTTACTAGGCCAGTTTTCACCATGTTGGCACACCCACTGGAGGTGTGGTTCCAAAGGGGTGGTTAGGTGGTTTTGGGGGCGCTCAATAGTGGTTTTTAAAATTGGGTGTGTGCCCCAAAAAACACTATGGGGAAAACCACTCACCTCTGATGGTTTTGGTTTCATGGGATCCCCTTCTTGTTAACCCGTGGTCACGTTGGTCCCATGAAATCTATCCAAAGTTGTTCATCTCTAATGAAATTTGTTCAATCAATTTGGGCCGTTGGCAGAATCACCCTTAGATTAACCATGGGAGACGCTTCTTTTGTGTGAATGGCTCAAATTAAAATTTACATCTTGCATGATCTGATCCGAGCCATCCATATCATACCTCTCACCATAAAGTGTGATCACCTCCATTCTATTTGAACGGTCATGATCATCTGATCGGACTTGCAAGATGCAATATGGGTCGTTCATGTGAGGCTACCATTTAATAACCTCTAATATCCTTCTGATGTGATAGCGGGGAATATGTGGTCTGTGCTACCTAGAAATTGAGTTTAAGCTAAAGTTATTCAAACAACATTTAAAATAAAGGATGTTTGTTTGTGCATACTATTGGGAATTGAAATTAGGATAGGAATTTGATTTAGTGACTATTATACATAAGTTCACAAGGCTCTTTGTATCAATATCTATAGGGATTAATTATTTTTCTCAGACTCATAGGAGAGAATGGTTTCAGACAAATGTTTTCAACATGTCAATTTGGGCACTTTTTTGTTTTTTGCGTTATCTACACTTCTCTTGATTGGAGTTAAGGACTAGCAAGATGCTCGAGATAGTTTGCACCATGGTGGATGGATGACAATGATCATGACTTGGTGTACTCCAATAGTATTGATTTTTTGTGTTCCCAATGGTCTTATTGGTATTTATGGTAAGTAATGACGCTTGGGAACATTATTTGAACTTTATTTCAGTGCTAATGACAATATTGATAAATACAAAACTAAAGACTAGAATTAGATTTGCAATGGTAGTGAAGTGAATTTCATTCATTCTCTTACTAGAAAAGGTAAATAATGGGTGCATAGTGCCCTAGATTAATCCATTTATTTTTCAAACAAGCATCAACTTTACTTTTACAGGGATTGGAAAGCATCCCTATTACCTTTTCCTTGTTTGTTGTTTAATGTTTTAAATTGCTGAACTATAGAGACACTATCAAAATTTGATTCCGGATTGTTTTTATGTATTCAAGTAGTTTTACTGCTTAAATTCACTCATACATGGAATAATGCTTGGGTTTTAAAGGATGAAAAAATCTGGCTGGTATTTTTTTCCTCCCACTCATACCTAGATATTTTGTAGAATTCATTCAACTATGATAATATTTAAACCCATTTCTTTTTTAGCGATTATATGTTACTTTGCAGGTATATAGAATTGTTTGTTGTGTCACTTGTCTATCTGTTACATAATTTTTTTTTCATTCTCAGTATTTCCCTTCCACTAGTTCATTCCTTCAGGCCATGAATGTAATCTCAATACATTCTTTATAGTGGTAATATTAAGTCTAGTTGTAATGTCTTCATTTTGATGCCCATTGTATATGTATTGGATTATTGTATAAATGATGAAAATGTATTAACATGGAATCCTAACGAGGATCTCAAGGGCAAGGCACCGTTAGTGAATGGTATTTTTTTGAAGGCAAGTGAACTAAGGTTGATAGTCCATGTGCTAGTAAGCCATGGAGGATGTAAAAGCATGTAAATGTTTATAATGCTAATAAAAAAATGAAGGTTGGCTATGATGGGGGAAATGTGAATGTAACCATGTGGGAAAAGGGTGGATGCATAGGAAAGATGCGCAAGGGAAAGACCACATGTGGGGATCACTGATGGTTGGAGAAGGCAACCCTATGCATGGGAATTTGATCCAAGGGGAGGATCGCATGAGGAAAAGGGCCATCTTGATTCATTTTTCATTCACTCGTTCGAGTAGAGAAGCGTCGAGGAGGGCTCTACGTGTAGGAGAGGAACCCCATGTGAATTCCACCCAAAATATTATATGTGAGATGATGAGAATTGGGGGTAGATCGTGAAGGCCACTAGTACAATATCTCTATCGATTTACTAGTATGGACCTACTATACCTTCCCAAGACAGAATTGAGGGAAGAAAAAAACCCGAGGGACTAGGAAGGCAGAGAAGGGAACCTACTTGAGCTATGCGTAGAGGAGAAGAAGGTGTTGAGATTGCCTACAACCATTGAGATGCTATACTTTCATGGTTGAGTACACCGGTTGACAGGGGTTGTATTTCTGTCTGTTGGCTTGATAAACCCAACTGAGTGTTGGTGTACTATGAGGGTTGGTGTGAGGGAATTGTGAGTGAGCCTAAGAGTCTCCTTAGTGGAAAACATAGCCCAGATTGGGGGTGGTCTTTGAGTGCTAAAGGAATATAGGTCGAGCATAGATCTACACTTGGGTGGAACGTTGCACCCACATAGCCAATTGCTTGGATTGTTTCCTATTAAAAAGATAAGTGTTCCTATGTTTCAAAATACATAATTTTTAAGTGATGGATGTTTAAGTGCTCATTTTGAATTGGATAGCATGATAGTTTGAATTATGTAATAGAGTGTTGTTTATTGCTTGGGAAGGATCCCTATCTGTGTATAGGTTATTACTCTTATGCCTCTGATAGATGCATATTTATTCATGGTTGAATTATGTGAGATAATATATTGAATTGTTTATGTAGATGCATGTACATCGTTTGATATGGGTTATGTACATGTATATGGGTTACTATTACATGCCCGTAATGAATGAACTGGTTCAAGGATGAGTTACTTGTTACCCGGTTTGTGATGGGCATGTTAGCTTATGTATGAGATCAAATATGTAGCTTAATTGCATTCTTGACTGTGTATGTCTAATGATATTGCATAAATTTTGTAAATTCTATGAAGGTGTAACACGGACAAGGGAAGTATGAGTCATTGGTTGTTATGAACATACTAGTTTGTGCATGAATTTCCTTGTAGATTCCTTATGCATTATGATGTATGTGTTTCATTGCATTTGCATAAATTTTAGAGACCTCTAGGGATTGGATTGTTGCTATGGGGATGGAGATTCCCTAGGAAAATGAATTGGAACATATTGAATGGGTTCCTATACTCAATTATTCTTATGTTTGTGTAAATTGCATAGATGAAACATTTAAACCTTGTTGTGCATGTTTGAGGGCATTTGTAATTGTTATTTATGTTATATGAATTCATAACTGGAATACTGGAAGTTTATACTCACGACTTAGCCATGTAGATATGAATTCAATGCACGTAATTGAATCGAAACGATAATGGATTGAATCTTGAATGTCATGTGCTTGAATAGGCCAAGGAATTAGCCTCTCAACTATAAAATATCTGTAGAGTTTCCATGGTTAGGGCAATGTGCAGGGTCGAATGCGAGAATTTGGCTAAGTATTGGTTTGTGCAATAGGAGCAATTCTGACCATTGATTGCTAGGCCAAGATGTAATTCAGACCATTAATCTCGGTGTAGAGGCAGTGGCATAGAATGGAAAATCGACTAAGTGTTGCATAGTGAATATTGGAGCCATATTGACTATCGATTATCATGCCAAAATCAAATAGAACCGTCGATTCATTACCAACATGCTGACGCCACAGTGTCAATATTGGAATCGATGTCAACTTTTGAAAGAGCTAGATGTAACGTCGACTTTTGACTCTCGATGTCATAAGGATAGGGTGCCGATATCAGAGTTGGGAAGCCAGGGGTGTTTTGGGTGAAGGCATATTTATTGTGACGACTTCCAACTGTCGACATAAAAAACGTCGAAATCGGGAAGTCGAAGGGTGGATGTTAGGAAACCCATTATGTGTTTCGAGTTCTAACTATCGATGTTAAAAGCACCAGAGTCGACAAGTCAAAGAGATTCTATGGGAGATTTGTTTACCCGTGCCGAATTCTGATTCCCGACTGTACAAAATGTGGAATGAAAAAGTCAGAAAGGAAATGTGTTAGGACCAATTTTAAGTGTTGAATTCTGACTATCGACTGTATGGACGATAGAATGATTAGAGTCATAAGTGAAAGGTCGCAATCAACCCAAAAAGGTTTAAGAAGTTAATTAAGTAGTTGGGATTGATTATAAATCTAATTAAAGGTCTGATTAACTAAGATTTAGGTAAGTAATCCACCATGCGCATTGTTTAATAATTATGGGATTGGATTTGAGTTGATTGGGAGAAAATTGGGAGCCTGGTCTCATATAATGACCTTCAATGACCATATTGATCAAAGGGAAGTGTATCAAAGTTGTGATAATTAAAGAAAAAAATTTAAGTTTGGTCATTACAAGAAGTCTCATGTTGTCTTAAAATACACCATAGGTAGTCGGGGATTCCACATAGTGGTATTAGAGCTTTGGTTGTAAATACTCAAGTTGTTTGGGCTAGAATGCATGCCTGCAAGAAGAAATCATAGATGTTGCAAAGAAATTTCGAGTCCAATTGAGTGATAGACATGGAAAATCCCTGCGGGCATAGGTCTTGATGTAGATAGGTCACATCCTATTTGCGTACTGTGGATGTGTATGGACGTTGAGGCAACTGCAACATTCATGGGAATAGAAACCCTATAATCCAACATTAATAAAAGAGAAGCTTGAATTCGATCAGCCATAGTATGGAGAAGGAATTCCCCGTTGAAATAAAAAAATAAAGGGGGAATTCCTTAACTCTTCACTTGCTATTATATTTATATTTTCTAAGTTTGCATGCAGAAAGATCATAGCATAGGAAGGTTGGGAGTGCAAGAGTGAATAGATGAAATGCATGGGAATTAGTGGACATATTGAGAGATAATGCATAATGAATGAGAGGATATTTATGCATGAATATGATGTTCCATATAAGTAAGAACATTAAGGTTTTACATGTGCAATGAGTCACTGATGAAAATTATTATGATTGGTGATGA
This sequence comes from Pseudotsuga menziesii, assembly GCA_001517045.1. Taxonomy (NCBI): domain Eukaryota; kingdom Viridiplantae; phylum Streptophyta; class Pinopsida; order Pinales; family Pinaceae; genus Pseudotsuga; species Pseudotsuga menziesii. Next base: position 1,456,097 of record LPNX010439387.1, read on the forward strand.
TTGCATGACCAGGCAAGGTTTAAGATGTTGATGATACTATTGCAAGTCACCAATAACTTCATGAAGAAGGAGCTAGAGCAGTAAACCTATGATCAAGAGGTTGGTGTAAGGATTGTGTAATCCTTGGTAAGAAGCCAATTGACATGGTAACATTGAAAGTGTTGATGTCATCCATATAGGTAAGGGTTCAATTATGTTAAAAGTATAAGTGCTTAAGACTCAAGAGGAAGTGGGTTAGAATTTATTAAGCTACATTCCAACTATTATAATTTGATTTGTTTGTAATCTTGGATGCATGTATGTGAATGTTACCTCACCAGGAATGGTGAGGTATGGGGTAGTAAAGGAAAGGACCCTTATTCCCTCTATTTGTTTGGAATTTGAATTCCTTCATGAGAATGTACATAATTCCATGTGTGTGTTGGTTATGGGTTTATTAATCAAAGTTAGTAAGGAATTATGGTCCTGTTGTGGTAATGCATGCCATATGAGATAGTCATGGATAATACATTGTGTTGTTGGAGATGGTGATGCTATAGTGTTGTCCCGATATTCCCATGAAACCACTATTGGCATGTATCTGGGATGAAACCTATTTTCCAACCAGCAAGGAGTGGACACACTCCCAATATTGTGTTCAAGTGGAAAATGAAGGCATCCAAGTGTGTACCAAAGGAATGGAGAATATGGTTGAGTATTGTGTTGAGGCTTCAACTAGACCCTCCAACACCTCAAGATGAAATACATGACATGACATTATGGTATCGATAAGTCCATGTAGGGATTCATTGAGCGAATGTGAATTAAAGATTATATAAGCCCATGGTTATGCATGCATACATGTTCTTACACATGTTGAGATGCATTATGTGAACGCATGGATGTAAATGTGGATGCATTGTTTGAATGCATGGATGTGATATGGTGATCCATTGACACTTATTAATAGATGAAATGATAAAATATTAGTAATTCTAAGATTATTCCATGAGCTGTTATGAATGCATGAAAATACTTGCATGAAGAAGGTAGTCTTGTTAGATGGCTACTGGATGCTCTGTTAAGAGTACAAAGTTGCATCAAATCAAGGACATCATTGTGTAGGCACAAAAAATATTTCAAATCAATGCAAGAGTGCATTGGATTGCAGAGAGGACATATGGAAGGTGAAAACCATAGGGAATAACGGCTGGGGCAACCCGTGAAGGGCATCATATTGTCGTTTTCTAGAGTCAAACAATATGAGTAGGAAGCTCATGGTTGAGGGCATGTGGCAACAAATCATACACTATGTCCTGCATAANCGGCTGGTGCAACCCGTGAAGGGCATCATATTGTCGTTTTCTAGAGTCAAACAATATGAGTAGGAAGCTCATGGTTGAGGGCATGTGGCAACAAATCATACACTATGTCCTGCATAATCCAAATTCCATAGGAGAAATTATGTGCTTTAAAAATGGGTTATGGGTGAAACGCTATTGGAAAATTTGATAATATCCGATGTGGACTGCATGTTGGTAAATAACACGGATGAGATGATGAATTATGATAGTGGGGCATGTGTTGACCACTAGAGCTGAAACACAAAAGAGATTGGGGTAACAAACCAAAGGAACTATTATCTCAGTGAAGGGAGCCCCATTCCTTGTGAAAGGAAAGGAGAAGACAAATAGAAGCAGATAAATACCTTGTAACCCTTGTTGTAAATATGTGTGTGTGTGTGTGTGTGTATGTAATTGTAGAAATTAATATGTAGGACATGTTTTATTAAGACTACTTAAGTTGTGATTACACCCTATTTGGCACACATTAGAAATGAGTGCATGCCTTTCTAGTGTGGTGTTGTGTTATGGATGTTGATGTTGACTACACCCTAATGGAATGGACACATTCATGGTGTTTCAATACCGGAGAGTGAGTTTTTATAAAAATATGTTCATAGCTTTATATCAATAACATTGATGAGATTGATTAGCCCTAGTGTTGTCAGGTAATGAATGGACAAGGTGGTGCTACAAATTAAAGAATAAAAATAAGAGGGAGTTGAGTTGTTGAAAATGATCACATGTTTGGGAATCAGTTCCATGAGAAGACAGGTTCTACATGAGAGGCATGCACTGGTTGAGTAAGTCGAGAGCACAAGGGAAATCCTGGGTTTGGATTGGACCAAGGGAAATGCTAGTTCCCAAGGAGGGGAATCTGAGCAGAGAATTTACCTTTATTTCCTGGTATGACAATGGTTATGGTGCACTTTCCTTCTATTTCATGTTGACCTAGACGAATGTGATGACATGGAAATAGTTAGGGAAAACCAGGTATGGGACTAGTTTGGCACCATAAATGCTTGGTAAATACAATTAGATACCTGGTGGGACATTGAATATTATGGCACAACCTGTGTGTTGGATAAACATTCAATGATATATTCACAGGTGATCCAAGCATTGAAAAATGAAACAGGAGGCCTATGGAGCAGCATGAAGACACTTATGCATATAAGCATTTTGTTACCATGTATTTATTATTTCATTAATGCAAGATTTCATGTGTGCATGTTAATCCTGAAAAGGATAAGTTTATGACAACCAAACTAAAACATAATTGTTTCTTTGTTGAAAGCCAGGTAGTGTTGGAGGAAAGAAACTTGAAAGCATCCAAAGGATGCAATTAGACATATGATTGTACTGAAAATATCAGTATGAGAAACCATGAAAAATGGTGCTAACAGACTCGTGCGGGTCCTATTAGTTAAGGTTTCGTATGCATATTAAGGAGAGTTCCCTGGTTGTGAGGCCTTGAACAAACCTTATAGGTGAAATGTCATTTCCAAAATGATGAAAAGGCGAGTCAAGCATTCACAACTCTAAAGTGAAAGAGGCCAAGAAGGAGGGATACATGATGGTGGGACTCTGGATTGGAACAAAATTATGAGGGGGAGACCTCTTACTCCTCTCTTTCCATTTTTGTTGTTGCATCTTAGAAACAAAATTTGTTGCAGCTAAAAATTTAAATTGTGATTATTATGTTAAAATAAAACATGTTTGTTGAATTAGTGAAACACCTACAAAGGAAATGAAGATGAATTAATTTGTATGTGTTTTGGGATAAGCATGAAATGTGTGAAAGTATTTTCAATAAAGCATGAACCTCCCAATCCAAATGGAATTGATTGATTTTAATGCTTGTGCCTTGTTTTCTCCTAACAAGATTCACATTGATAACTTTCACAACTAAATTTTAAACCAATTGGTAGTAGCTTTTATAAATCAAGTCTTGCTAGCAAGAGAAAAAGTGTGGGAAGCTATAAACATTCATTATGGAAGCAGACCAAAATCTATTTTATTTGGTTGAAAAAATTATTCAAATAAATTCCAAGACCCAAGAAAATCTTGGGCAGATGCTCTAGATTCAAAAGAAACAAAATGAGATGAACCATAGAGTTTTGAAGGAATCTATTTGCCTGGAAAATGAGGTAAAAGGTATGTTGGAAGTTATCCGTAGTAGCAAGGACAACGAAACAATGAAGACGCATTCATTCGATTATCCAACAAAGAAATTCCCAAGGTTGGAAGACTCAAAGACAATTGAACATGGAAAGTAAAGGAATCCACTGAAATGTTGGGGACATAGAGGAAATCATCTCCTTTGTGATTGTCCAACAAGGAACAACCAGAGAGAAGGAAACCATAAAGTTTATAGACTTGTGGATCGGCTGGAAAGAAAATAACATGAAGTACTTACTGCAATGAATGGTCCTCATGTGGATCTGAAAGGTCAAAGACAACTAGAGCAACAAGTGGAGGCCAAGGGATTTGGTCTTGGAAATCCAAGTTAAAGGATGCCATGCAAGATAGTACCTACCAATTTTTTGTAAATTTTGATTTGTGTTAAAAATGTGTAAATATCCATAAGTGTTGGAACACCAAGGACGATGTTACTTTAAGTGGTTGGGATTGTAATGTCCCCATTTTAATCCCCATTATATATATATATATAATGGCTTATTGTATAAATGATATAAATGTATTAACATGGATTCCTAACGACGAGATCAAGGCCAAGGACCCATTAGTGAATGTCATGTTTATGAAGGAAAGTAAACTAGGGTTGATAGTTCATGTGCTAGTAAGACATGGAGGATTTAAAAACATGTAAATGTTTATAATGCTAATAAAATAACTAAGTATGGCTATGGTGGGGTCAATGTGAATGATGTGGGCTATGTTACTCACTAGGGAGATGTGAGGGGATTATGGATTGACCCTTTTGATGTCAAATGTCACCTCGCTGCCATGTGTCATTGTGTGAAACCTTATTCCATAAATGGCATGAAATACCTTCACTAAATTCTCTTTAATTGGACCTTAACCATGTGGGAAAGGGAGGATGCATAGGAAATGTGTTCATGGGAAAGTACCACAAGTGGGAATTGTTGATGGGTATAGAATTCAACCCTGTGGATGGAAATTTGATCCAAGGGGGGGGGATTGCATGAGGAAAAGGTTCATCCTCATTCATTTTTTATTCATTCATCCCAGGAGAGAAGCGTCGAGGAGGGATTTGCACATAGGAGAGGAACCCTGTGCAAATTCCACCAATAACATTGTGCGTGAGATGTTGCGAATTGGGGGTAGCTCGTTAAGTTCATCATGACAAGATATTTACTAGTTTAGCACTCTGGACCTACTATACTTGCCTAGGATAGAATTGAGGGAAGAAAAACACCCAAGGGATTAGGAAGGAAGATAATGGAATCTCCTTCAAATATGTGTGGAGGAGAAGAAGGTGTCAAGACTATATGAGGCCATTGAGATGCCATAGTTTCATGGTTGAGTACATTGGTTGACAATGGTTACATTTCTATCTGTTGGCTTGATAAACCCAACTCAATGTTGGTTTAGCCTGAGGATTGGTGTGAGGGAACTATGAGTGAGCCTGACAGTATCCTTAGTGGATAACATATCCTAGCTCGGGGGTGGTCTTTGAGTGCTGAAAGAATATAGGTCGAGCAAATAATTACAGTTGGGTGGAGCATTGCACCCACATAGCTAGTTGCTTGGACTATTTCCTATTTAAAAGATAAGTGTTCCCACGTTTCAACATCCATAATTGTTATGTGTCGATCGATGTTTAACTGTTCATATTGAATTGGATAGCATGATAGTTTGAATTATGTAAAAGAGTATTGTTTATTACTTGGGAAGGAACCCTATCTATGTATAAGTTATTGTTCTTATGCCTGTGAGAGATTCATATTATTTCATGGTTGAATTATGTGAGATAATAGCTTAAATTGTTTATGTAGATCCCTACACATCGTTTGATATGGTTTATGTACATGTATATGGGTTACTGTTACATTCCTTTAATGAATAAATGAGTTCATTGATGAGTTACTTATTACCAAGCTTGTGATGAGCATGTTAACTTATGTATGAGATAAAATATGTAGCTTCATTGCATTATTTTTTTGGTATCTAGGGGAATCAACAACTGGGATGGGGATGGTACTCGCGCGACATGGGGTCCAGGGGTCCAATCCCGTCTGCTACTAGTATACCCCTAGGTGCATCCACACATCCCACAAGCATGGAGCACAAGTTAAGCCGAGGTGATTTGAACTCATGACATCCATTTACAAAAGTTCCTTCATATCAAGCAAATCGTCGATTTAGCTACACCCTTGTGGGTAAAAGGTAGGCGGGCTTGGACCTATTTAAGCTTTCCTCACAGCTAGCCATGCCTTCACTCGGGTTTAATCCTAAGACTTATCCGTCATTATGAGTACAACTTTATCACTCCGCCACCTCCGCTGTCCTTATAGCTTAATTTCATCCTTAACCGTGTATGTCTAATAATAATTGCATAAGTTTTGTAAATTTTGTGAAGTTGTAACAAGGACAAGGGAAGAATGAGTCCTTGGTTTTTATGAACATGCTAGTATGTGCGTGAATTTCCTTGTATATTCTTTATGCATTATGATGTATGTGTTTCATTGAATTTGCACAAGTTTTGGAGACCTTCAAGGTTTGGATTGGTGCTATGGGGATGGAGAGCCCCTGGGAAAATGACTTGGAACATATCGAATGGGTTCCTATACTTAATTATGCTTATGTTTGCATAAATTTCATAGATGAATAATTTAAACCTTGTTGTGAATGTTTGAGATCATTTGCAATTGTTCTTTATGTTATAAGAATTCATAACTGGAATATAAGAAGTTTATACTCATGACTTATCCGTGTCGACAGGAATTCAGTGCACATCATTGAATCAAAAAGATAACGGGATGAATATCCATGGTTGTGTGATTGAATAAGCCAAGGAATTAGCCTCTCAACTCGTAAAATATCCACAAGGTTTCCATGCCTAGGTTGATGCACATGGCCGAATGTGAGAATTTGGCTAAGTATTGGTTTGTGTAATAGGAGCAATTGCAACCATCAATTTCTAGGCCAAGATTTAATCTGAGACATTGATCTCAGTGTAGAGCTCATAGTGTAGAATGGAAAATAGACTAAGTGTCATCTAGTGAGTATTGAAGGAATCTAGACTATCGATCGTCATGCCAAACTCAACTCGAGTCATCGATTTAGTGCTGATGTTCCGATGTTGATATCAAAATTGGTGTGAAGTTGTGAAAGAGCCATGGCGTATGTTGTAATCTCACAGATCACATAGGGTTACCAATAATACACATTAAAAGCATACAAATACAACAGAGACAAGAGACAAGAACATAGGTAGAATAATAGATTATATTATAGTGAAAGGGTCTATACAATACAGAGAACTGAACCGAGTTCTTATCTGGCTCAACATCCTAATATATATGATTGACAAAACAATTACAAATAACTACCTGTCGGTTTGGTTAAATGACACGACCCTATGTGGCCGACCTAATCTCTAATTAGTCAGCTGATCGACTTAGTCGGTTTATCGTTCTAGTCGGCTTACCGACTAGCTCCTCCCACATCTCCCCCATGAACAAAATTGTTCTTCGTCTTGAAGAATAGGGAGGTACAAAAAATGCATTACCTGTCTTTAAGTAGTTATTGCTATGTTTTGACCTTCATGGGCTGTGAAGTCTGATAGTTGGTATTTTCTATACACAGACTTCGATAATTGCTTTAGCTGTCACTGCCAGCCGATGTTCGAATTCTGTCCAACTTTGCAGTACTTTTTGGATGTCGATTGTTAATGTTGTAAGGCTTGACAATGTCGACATATTTTCTTGAATGGAAAGGTCTGCTATCCTTTCCATGTCAGGACCCAAAAAATAGTGTTTTTCTTTTGCTGTCTCTAGAAGTCGTTTCATTTGCGGGTAGATGATATCTAGTTTGTCTAAGCTCGAAATTGCCTGTTGCACCCACTGGTGTGCTTGTCGCTCGAGCTTCTGCAGTTTGTTTGTCTCAAGACAATTTGATTTTAAATGGTGCTTCTGAGTGATTATTTCGTGCTCTTCCTCTTCTCGAGTGCTTGGATGTCTTGTCGGGTCTGTCGCATCTGCTGGAAGACTTGCCCATAATAAGCAGGCAAGTCCCGGAGTACTCCTTCTGTAATGATCGACTCCTCCATGTGATCTTGCATTACTCTGTATGCTTCAGAGAAAGTTGTGTGCTGCTGCATCAGCAATCGAGATGTTTCTTCTTTTTGCTCCTCTTTTGTGTTTTGCATCTGTGTCTGTAGCACCGACACCACACTCTCAAGCAGTTGATAGGCTCTCTCTAGCGGTTTGTCGGTGTCGACCTCTATTGGTCCTGGTATCATAGACTGTGCAAGGTTTCGACATTTGTTTAGGAACTCAACTTGTTCCTTTTCATTGTTGTCAAGCTCCTTGCGTCTATTCTGGCTCCTTGTCTTTGCTTCGATGGCTAGAGTTTCCAAAATTTGTCCCAACTCTCCATCTTTAAGCTTGGTTGCATCAACTGCAGTGGCTGACCCAAGTTGACTAATGTGGACCATTGTTGCTTGGCCTTGATGGTCCCTCTTCTTTCTGTCTCTCTTCTTTTTGTGCTTCTGTTGTTTTGCTTGCTTTTGTACTTATGTACCTGCGAGAGTCAGATTTTTCGGTAATGGGTTGTCTGGTTGCCGGCCTGCAGTGGTCAGGGGAATTTTTGGTTGGGTCGTTCGGATGAGTGTTGCAGCTAGGTGTGTATCTGATTGATTTTGTATAGAGGGTCTAGATACAGGGGTTGCTGGTATTGATGGTTTTGGCCGAAGTGGCTCTGATGCAGCTGGTTCAGGTGCAGGTTTTGGGTTGGGGGATGGTTGTGGTGATGGTGATGGTGAATGATCGGGTGTGGTTGGAGTGGTGGGGATGTGGTCGGATGTCGGGTCATGAATTTGTGGAGGTGAAACTTCCTGAAGGTTGGAGAATAATTCGTCGATTTCTCGATTTATTTCTTCCATGTTCTCTTCTTCCTCATTTCTTGTTGGTTCACTGGATGGTGGGGGGGGTTTGGGGTCGGTTGGAATGAGGGATGTAGTCTGGCTTGTGACAAATTCAGCTTGCTTGTCGGGATTTATTTGAAATGTCGAACTCAAAATTGCAACGGTCCTCAACCTCTGGGGTACTTGGCCAGGTTGAGGAATGGGAAGTCTAGATCCACTAGTTTCGAACAAAGGGCACTTGGTGGTGATCTTCTGTACCGAGGTGAGTAACTCAAGAAATTTTTTGATGTATTCCTGGAAGTATCTGTCTCGGTCGAACCTTTCCTTCAAGGTTTCTGGCATAGCATTCTTGCATATGTTGATTGGGCTTATGGAAAGAGGCTCTGGAATTGTTTCTTGGGTTATTTGGTCAGAGATGGGTGTGGCGGTGTAGACACAGGATCAAAAACATTCTCGGCCATTGAGGTATTTGTGCTTTTTTCCTTTTTCGGTCGACCTTGCTATGCTCCCACTTTGACAAATTTCTAGAACTGTGATTCCCCTGGGATTATATTCGCAATGGCGTCTTCAATGATGTCGACTGCCGTGGCTGCTAATTCATCTTCATATTTCGATGATTCTGCGATGATAAACTTGTGCTTTCCTTTCCCCTGCTCCTGCTCCTGGCTTCTTTTCCTTTTCCTCGAGGCTACTATCTCCTTCGACAGTTTGCAGATGTTTTATTTGGTTATAGCATACTCAGGGTTTTCAATTTCTATCTCTCCCCCTTGTTGTTGAGTTGAGACGATGCTTTCTTCAGCTGGATTGGTTACCTATTGTTCTATTTGTGTCTCTTCCCTTTGGGATGTCGACGGTTTGATTATAATTTGCAGTCGACCGGTGTCTTCTGTTGGTGTCTCCTCCGACACAAATGTGCTGATGTATAATCGGAGCTCATAATATTCTTATTTTTCTTGGTCTGTTAGTGGCTCCTCTATTGATAGGTCTGTCTCTTTGGCCTTTGCTGCTATCGACAGTTTTGTACCCGACTATCGAGCTAGCTCCCGAAAGATCTCTTCGACTGTTGGGTAGTAGTCAAGAGTCTTTGCTTTTTCCTTGGTGCCCTGCATATACCACATCGTGGTATGGTAGAGTTCTAACTGTATGTGGGCAGTTTTGGGCAGACTTCGTCGGATGTTCTGGGGCACCCTCCATATGGTCATTTGTATTTTCAGCTGTTGGAACCAGTTTTCCAACAACACTTTGCCTTTTGCTAGTTCCTTCATTGTTCCAGTTTGGGAAAACGGTCTGAATCTCCACATATGGAATTTCATGGGTTCTTGAAACTACTTGTCCCCGAAAGGACACAAGTAATACATGAATATCCATATCATAAGGGGTGGGAACCTTATAATCCCTCCTGACTCCTGGCATTTTTCACAGATGCCTTTGAGCATGTCGGCGACGTACTTAGCCCATCTGTAGATTTTCCCTGTGTTGGCAATGGTATCCACTGCCTCCAACATATCTAGTTTTAGGTTGCTTCCTCGACCAGTCGGTGTAAGCCCAGTGGCTATGATTTTAGCCACAATTTGTGGTGTTCTGACTTGTATTTGGCTAATCATTAGCCCTTTTGAGTTTTTGCTCGATGATGATCCAGTTAGTTACTCTACCAGCCCTTCTTTTATGCCGACTAGTTCTGGGTCACCTTGGTTTGATAAACTAGTCAATTTATAGATTACTTCACCAAATATTTTGACTGGTCTGTCAAAATAAAATTTGCCGTTGTGGTATTGGCTTATGATGAATTTCACTACTGTTTCCTTTGTGCCTCCAAAACTGTCCATGAACGGTGCATTTATGTAGTTCACAATAATACTGTGATTTATTTTCTCTGCAGTTGGAGTAGGCTTTTTGTCGATATAGGCCCATTCTTTGATCTTGGCCCATAGTTTCTCCCATGAGCTCTCTTGAACCTTAGCATTCTTGATGTTTCTTAGTCTCCTTATTAATGGTGTCTTCGCAGTTTGTAGTTCTTTATACTTGGCTGCAACTCTGGTTTGTTTTGGTGCCATTTTTTCGGTTTGCTGGTTGACTTTACTTCGGTATCCTTGACTTTCAGTCTTCTGGCTACTAAGTTGCTCTCTCTGTTTGAAATACTGTAAATGATTCTTTTGCGGTCCAGTATTTATAGTTGATGCATTTAACGTTTCTGTCGAGGGGTGTATTAATGGTGGACGTGATGGTTCAGCATGAGCACTTGAGTTTGCGTTAATGGTGATTTGATTTTGGCACTCGTAGTCATGAAGGCGTTACGTGACTTTTGAGGTCATTGGTCGATGTCAATCATGTGAGCAGTCGATGGTGTTATGTCGATGGGCATGATGTTGGTTGTCAAAGTGTTGATTCCCTGTCATACTTTTTTATGGATATCAGTTCTATTTTTTCTTTTTGGATTTTTTTTCAGATTTTTATAGGTTTTGTTTAACCGTTATGGTCCTTATATGGTCTTTTTATTTTTATTTTTAAACTTGTTTAGTTTTTGCACCGCTTTAGTCGGGCACCATTAACAAGTTTCCGAAATACTATGCCTTGTAACGTCGTTAGTCAGACTGATCCGTTGGCATGAATCTCTTCAACAACATAGGGTCCCATCCACTCTGTATGTAGTTTTTTGGGTTTCCCTTTTACTCGACTGTTGTATAGTAAAGTCAGGTCCCCTACCGGCAGGTTTTTGTTTTTGATGTTGCGATCGTGCCATGCTTTTTGTTGTTGTTTCTATATTTCTTGATGTTGTAGAGCGATCAGTCGGTGTTCTTCCAGTTTACTTAATTGCATCAGTCGGTCCTTTCTTCCTTGTTCGACATCGACATGTAAAATCTCTGTGATAATAGGTGTCTGTTGTTGAAAGTGTAGTGGAACTACTGCTTCTTGTCCATAAACTAGTCGAAACGGTGTTTGGTTGGTTGAACGCTTGTATGCTGTTCTGTATGCCCATAGTACTACAGGTATCTTTTCATCCTAGTTGTCTTTGTCGGTGTTACATATTTTTGTTAATCCTTTTGTTAATGTTTTGTTAAATGCTTCAATTGCTCCATTCGACTGAGGGTGGTAAGTTGTACTTCGACAGTGGTCGATTTGGAACTGATCTGTTAGTGTTTTAATAGTTTTATTAATAAAGTGTGTTCCCTGGTCACTAATTAGGGTTAGTGGACATCCAAATCAGGTAATGATATTTTCATAGATAAATTTGGCAACTATCTCATTGGAACATGTGTCGACTGGTTTTGCCTCTGCCCATTTGGTTACGTACTCAACTGCAGTTATTATGTACCTTGCACCTATTCTTTTTGCTGGTATGGGAAATGGTCCTATGAAGTCGATGGCCCAAATTTCAAATGTCAAGCTTGGGTTTACTGATATCGAGGGCATTTCTGTACTAGGTAGAGGTTGACCCAGCCATTGACATCTTTCACATTGGCTTACAAACTTTTTACAGTCTCTATGAAGTGTTGGCCACCATAACCCTAATTGTTGGATTTTCTTAGTAGTTGTGTCTGCTTGAAAATGTCCTCCCGCAGGTCCATAATGTGCTTCATACATAATATTATTTATTTCATGTTCTAGTACACACCTTCTGAGGATGTCGTCAAAACCCATTTTATATAAGAATCCATTTATGAGACTATATGGTGTAGCTTTCATGGCTAAGATTTGTTTCTTCTTCATACTCATGCCTTCTAGTGCTTGTCCATCTTCTAAAAACTGAGCTATTTCCTCTAACTTTGTCGGGACTGCTTCTATTCGAAATAAATGTGCATCCGGTAAGTCGTCTTTGACTCTTGTCGATTCCTCTCCCGTGTCGATTCGGGATAAGTGGTTGGGACTGACTCTTAATTTTCCTGGTCTGACAACGACTTCGAATTCAAATTCTTGGAATATAAGTAGCCATCGACAGATTCTCCCATGGTGTAAAGGCTTATTTACGAGATATTTTAGTGCTTGGTGGTCGGTATAAAAGATAAATGGATTAGCTAGTAGGTAGTGTTGATATTTTTGCAGTGCGAAGACCATTCCTAATGCTTCTCTTTCCTGTTGTCGAATAGTTTCTTTCTGCTTTATTTAATTTTCTACTGCTATAAACTATAGGGTAGTCCATTCCATTGTCTCCTGGTTGATTTAGGATTGCTCCTATTGCCAGGCTTAATGCGTCGATGTGTACATGGAATTTAGTCGACCAGGTTGGAAACCTTAGGATGGGTGCTTCGACTAGCTTTCTTTTTAGTTTTTCAAATGATATGTTGAATTCCTCTATCCAGTCGAACTCCTTATCTTATTTAATATTTCTTCCAGTGGGTAGGTCATGTATGAATAGTATCTTATGAATTTTCTATAATATCTTGTATGACCAAGTAATACCCTGACTTGTTTTGGGTTCACTGGTGGTTTTAAGTCAAGGATAATTTTTAATTTTGTGAAGTTGACCTTAATGCCTTTTTTGCAAACAATGTGTCCTAACAATATCCCTATGGGGGTCATAAATATGCACTTCTTGATGTTCAAAGATAGCTGGATTTGTCGTCATTGTTCCAACATAAGCCTTAGCCATTTGTAGTGATGTTTTAACATAGAGCATATTGTCCAATCATCAAATTATACTACCATTGTTTTGTAAATATATTCTTGAAATGTTTTGACCACAATTCTGGAAAATACTGCAGGTGCGTTTTTTAGTCCAAAAGGAATAACCCTGTAAGCAAATGAGCCAAATTCACATACGAATGTTGTCTTTTTCTGATCTTCTTTGGCTATTGGTACTTGGTTATAACCTGAGAATCCATCTGTAAACGAGTAGCATTCATGTCCTGCAACCTCATTTAAGATTTCATTTGCATAAGGAGTTGGAAATGGGTATGTTAATGTAACTTTATTTATCTCTCTGAAGTCGACACAAATTCTTAGCTTTGTTGGATCATGTTTCTTTGGTTGAACAACCATTGGACTTGCCCATTCTGATTGGTCAATAGGGTAGATAATACCTGTTGCAAGCATGTTATCAATCTCCTTCTTGACTATCTCTTTGTATTTATGAGCTAGTTTATATGGTCTTTTCTTTATAGGTCATATATCAGGTTTAATGTCGATCTTCATTTCACCCATTTCATGGACTAAACCTTTGATATCTTTGTAATCTCTGGCAAATACATCATGAAACTCTTTTAATAAGTTCACTATTTATGTCGTTTGTTCTTCATTCCAGTAGTCTCCAATTTTACCCATTTTTGGTTGGTCATCACTTGAGATGTTGAATTCTTTAGTTTTGACTTTAGCATCTAGCCATTCTAGTGCTTTGGCTTCATTGATTAGTCATATCCCTTCCTTAAACTGTGAAAATGTGGCAGGAAAGTCTGCTGCAGTCATTCGGTCGATATCTTCTTTGTTGGTTGTCTCGACTTTGAGCATTGTGTGAATTGGTTTTGTTATTTGGACATGGTTTGAATTCCATTTAAAGCTTTTCCCTTCTGGATTTTCATTTTCCATCTGTAGTCTTGTTGACTGTGGTATTGTCCTAGTTTGTATATCATTGCAGTTTATTGTCAGTCGACTGTATTTTAGGGTTTTGTTTTCTGTCGGTTGTATAAATGCTTTGATCTATTTTGCTGTTTTGACCAGAATCACATCTTGTGGTATAAAGTTGAAATCTTTGATAAAATTCTCTTTGAGTTCGTGCCATAGGAATGTTTCACCTCGAGCTTCTTCCATTTTGTACCATTTGTTTGGTAAGTCAGAGAGCGTTGATGGAAACAAGTGTGGCCATGTACGTTCATCCTTATACCCAAGTCTTTTCCATTCTTTTTCACATTTCCTTATGTGGTCTTCTGGATCCCGTCCTTCGATGAACATAGGTATTTGGGCTTGATTGGTTAACTTTTTCCCTCCAAATATTTCTATGAAGAAAGTTGAAGCTGTTGTCCATGTCTGCAGTCTTGATTGATGGGTATCCCACCATCTAGCAGCTTGTCCTGTAAAAGTTTCCACTAAGCTTTGTAGTCAGCCATGTTCACCAATGTTTCTGGATACTTGTTCTATATGCATGACTGGTGATTCTCTTTCTTTGTACCTTGGTATTTGTGTACTATTTATATTTACTGGTTTTAAGGTAGGATATTCCCTAGTTTTCTTTTCAAATATTTTTGGGATGATGGACAACAAGAAGCACTGTTGGACTAGTTTTTTTTGCACTTTTTGAATAGTCCAGCAACCTCTTGCTTGTGTTTCATAATTCTCGACTTCCCAATCATATAGTTTTGCGTCTGAATTATATCCTACTGAATCTTGGTTGCCTAAGTAAAGTTCACCGTAGACATTAGGTTCTGTGTAATATTCATTATTCTGTATCTTATATAGTTTTCAGATGTCAACTTCTTCATCAATAGGTTCTGTCCAAGGTTCTCCTTGGGATGGATGAATAGGTACAATGACCTTTTGTCCATTTCCTTTTAGTTTTATTCTTTCTTTGTCTAAGGATATAGATGCTTTCATTTTTCTTCCCCAAGGTTGACCTACTAATGCTGGGAAGGAGTTGGATCCTTCCTTAGGGTCAATAATTTCAAAGTCGACTTTGGTAGATATTCCTTTTATTTTCATGTCGACATTTCTCCACACTTCGATAGGTTCAATTAGGCCTTGGTCGGCTAATTTCAGGTATATTCCTGACTCGTATAGTCGAGGTCTACCCAATTGTTCCCAAGTGTCTCGAGTCATAATATTTACCTGTGATCTGAAGTCGAGTATAACTTGTCGAACATGGTATCATTCAATTTCTAGGTCGACAAGTGGGTCGGCATCACTTTTATCTTTTTGGTTTAGGCTGCAGATATTCTTTGTTTGTTTTTTAGTGTTATTGTTGTGTTTTATTTTATACAATAAGCCGATGAATTGAGATATTGTTCTATCTTTTTGTACTAAGTGTATTAACTCTTTTACTGTGTCTTGTCGATTATCGTCCTCTTCTTCCTATCGAGCAAATTCTCTAAATACATTTGTTGCATCTTTATATAGTTGTTTTTGTTTAACAGGATTAGGATAATCATTATTTTATTTTATTTTGCTTATTTGTGGGTTATCATTCCCAATTTTTGTCCCTTGTCGAGTTATGATATGCAAGTTCTTTGTATTGATAATATCATGTTTTTGTACGCACGACAAGACATTAACATTTTTCTTTTTATTTATTTTTCAAGCATAGTAGGGGAATCCTCTAATGAGTGATCCCCTACTCCACAACTAGTACATAATTTTAAGTTAGTTCTGTCCTTGTATGGATAGTCTACATATCGGTGTCCTTCTTTGTAACATGTGGAACATTGGATGGGCTAACGTGGTCGGTTGTCATGATTCCCAGAGAATCGAGCTCGACCTCCATATCCTCCACTTCGGTTGTCAAACTGACGCTCATATCGACAACCTTCGTACCTTTGACTATTTTGATTATTTTGCACATTGTTTCCTTGCTCATTGTTCTGCGCGACTGCGTTAGTCTGGTAGACTGCGTGGTAGTTTTGTCGGTTTTTTAGGTTTAGGTGGCAGTCGATCGTGGTGTGATTCCTCGTTTCACAGATAACACACCAATATGCTTTACCATTTTTCATGTTAAACGGGCAATATTTTGTTGTGTTTTCTCCGTGTTCTTGGCAGATGTCGCAAAAACACTTTGTTTGCACAAATAGAACATCCTGTCGGTTGATATCCTGTCGACAGTTATCTTTTGAATGTCCGACCGTTGAGCATTTCATGCACCAGATGTCTTGACTCTTAAGGTTTATCTCTTTTAAAGATTTCTGCACGATCTCGAGCTGTTCTTCCAGTCTATTATTTGTGGGGAATGATGGAAAGTCTTCATCCATCTCTACTTGTAAGGATTTAGTCAGCGCATATTTTTATGTTTTGAATGTCTCTAGGCTTATATGCCGCTGAATTTTCTGTGAAAGACCTGCAAGAAACCACTGAATTAGCAATTGTTGACCAATTACGTAGTCCCGTTGGCTGAGAATATCCTTCCAGCGTTTGTCGTACTCTCGGATGGATTCTGCTGGCTTTTACGAACTTGTTTTTAACTTTTTAGCTGCCATATGTTTAGCATCTAGAGTTTTAAAAAATGATAGCAATTGCACTTTAATTTCCGCCTTGGATGCATTGGGGGTTCTCTCAGAAAATGTGATATACCAAGTTAGAGCTCTTTTCCTCAATGCACCCATGAACTGTGCCATCTATCTATCTTCTGCTGTAACCTGGTTGGCCTCCCATGTCGACTCGCAGACGAACCAATGTCATCTGGGATCTTCGTCGCTCTCATATAGAGGGATATGCACTGATCTGTGACCCATTTCGGATTCACTGTCACTGTCTTCTTCAGGAGGTGGCGGTGGTGGGGGTAGTGGGATGTTTTGTTTATATTTTTGTGCAAAGATGTTGTCGACAGAACTCTTGTTTTCATCTGTTTTTTTATTTGTCGTTTCTTCTCCGACAAGCAGTCGGTCAGGGTCAACTTTTCTGGTCGATGTCCAACTGTAATTTTTTGTCTGCAGGTCCGATTTTTCTGTATTCTCCAAAGCTGTATTTGGCAGGGGGAGTGCTCCTTCATGTGTTGGGTAAAGTAAGTGGATACTTCGGTTGGAGGGGTATGCTTGAAGCATGACCCAATTTCCTTATTCTGGTCGATGGATAGGTAGATGATTATCATTGTTTATCTCATCGTATAGTCGGATTCATATACCAAACTCACCAGCTCTTAGTCTGAGGTCCTCTTCGACAATGGCTTGTATCTTGGTACTTGGATTCATTGGATATAGAGGTCTTACATCCTAGGGAACTTCTATTTGGAGAGATTCTTCCTGCTCTATCCACAAATATTCTTCCATAGGTGACACTTCTTCTTCCACGCCTTCTTCTTGTCGGTCATGACCCGACTCTGGCAGATTTCTCTCTTGGTCTGCCACCCTAGTATTCATTCCTCTTTGTAGTGCTATAGCTCTTTCTCTTATTTCTTCCCTTCTTTGCAGCCTCTCACAGATCCTTGGTCTACCACCCTAGTATTCATTCCTCACAGCGTAACACCGACTTCCTACTCTCAACATCAAAAGGGTGGGGTTTCAATATCAGATTCAGGAAGCCAAGGGTGTTTTGGGTAAAAGCATATTTACCATACAGAATTTCAACTACCGATGTCAGAAATGTTAGAGTCGGGAGGTTAGAGGGTGCATGTTGGGAAATCCATTATGCATTCTGAGTTTCGACTACCGATTTCAGAAGAATCAAAGTCTTCAAGTCAATGAGACTTTGCAAGAGAGTCATTTTCTTGTGTTGAATTTCGACTCCTGACTGTACGGAATGTGCAATGAAAAAGTCATAATGGAAATGTGTCAGGACCAATTTTGAGTTCTGAATTATTACTCTTGAATGTATGGATGTCAGGATGATTGGAGTTAGAAGTGAAAGGTTGAATCATCCTAAAAAGGTCAGAGAAGTTAATTAAGCAACCATGATCGATTATAAATTTAATTAAGGGTCTTATTAACTAAAATTAAGGTAATTAATCCACCCTACGTGTTGTTTAAGAATTATGGGATCAAAGTTGAGTTTATTAGGCAAAAATTGGGAGCGTGATCTCGTATTATGTCCTTCGATGACCATTTCGATCAAAGGGAAGTGTATCAGAGTTGTAATAAGGAAAGAAAAAAATTTAAGTTTGGTCGTTCCAAGAACTCTCATGTTGCCTCAAAAGATACCAGAGGTGGTTGGGGACACTAGATTTATAACATTTGAATTTGTAGTTGTTGCATTGCATCCTAAGGTAAATACATTAATCTCTTCAATTTTATGTTTTAAGACGTTTAACATATGAACTCTTTATAGCAGTTTAAGAATCAAGTAGTTCTAAGGAATTTTGTATGTGTCGAGCGAAATATATGATAGTAATTTCGACATAAATTATCAATTAGGGAATATGTAAAATTATGAGGTACAAGCAAAATATATAAAGGGTAAGAGTGATACTAATTTAATCTACTATTCCATGCTACTGAAATTGAAAACACATGCAACTAAAATTGAATCTAGCTTACCAAATTAGGAAATGGCATGAGAATAAATCTGATCTAGAAAAGTATAAAATAGCATGAAATAAACTAATCAACATTTGACATGTAAATCTCCAATCCAATCCATGACTAACTCTCAAAAGACAGATAATTTCTCTACTTCCACACCACTAAAGCGGCTTCCTCCCAAATGAGGAGAAACCCTCTTATTTATAAATGGATGCTTTGAAATATAGATCCACTTTTATCTCAACCTATTATCCATAATTAAAAAATATTTATTCCTTCAAATCCTGACAAATTCTCTCATGATATTCTTCTTTGGAATTATCTTTAATAATTATCTCCAAATATTGAAAAGGTGGAGGAAATATTTGAGAAGCTTTTGAATAATCCATTTGTTGAAAATATTCAAATATTCCTACACATCACAAAGCCCACACAACTTTGAGATATAAATGAAAACACTTTAATTTTCTAATATTTAATCATAAATTCTCTTAAATACTTTAAAATAAATAAATTGGAAAATAACAAGGTAACCCATATTTATTTATAAAAATGGTATAAGGATTGATTAATGGAGTGATGAATAGGGATGAATACGAGGAACAATGAAGGGAAAATATGATGAAAATGCAACATCTGGGTGACCCAACATCCCCCCCCAACTGAACTTGTTGCATGTCCTCATGCAATGGTGCATAAACGTTTGGGCTTCTTATCTTTGGATTTGCATGACAATGTTTTTAACAATAAACCATTCCATGATGTGAAATATATAAGTAGCAACTAATTTTACTTATGGTTGTTTCTTGTGTGATGACCATAAATATGTAAAATGTTGGTTCTTGTGTTAACAACATTCATTTCTTTTACTTGTTTTATGGCTGCAATACATATGATTTGAAAGTATACATGCACTGGAAATTATAAGCCATCAATGTACATTAAAAAAGCTTTTCTTCATGTTCTGAATCATGCCAAAAATAGATCAAATAAAGTGTATTTTGGAAGAGACATGTTGGGTAATGGTACATGAGATGATGGCATGTATAAAATGGAATCAAATGCTAATGAATATATGCCCCCCCCCTCGCCCAACTGAAGATGTGTTAAGTTTATGAAAATGAGTAAGGTAATGTAACATGGTGAGGGAATTTTCCAAATTCATTCATTTTCTAGCATTTAAGGAATGACATGGTTAAAGATTAGAAAAAAAACATACCTCCACTTACCCAAAAAGTTGATGAACTGTGGAATAGGAATGTGGCTGATGCTGCTGTCGGATCATAGACTGTGAAGTGAAGGATCTGAACTACTACTAGGTTGAAGGAATCAAGAACTGAAACCTGAGAGTGGAAATGTGGTACTCTTTGGTACTGACTGGTACTGAAAAGAAAAAGCAACAGAAATCTGCAAGAATAATTGGACTATCCTTTAACCTATCTCCTTTTTACTCCGGAGAAGGACCAACCAGCCAAAAATCACATAATCTGCAACTGCTTCAAATATTACCCATGGTACAATTCTTTCTTGTGTGAATAGGTGTGTTGAGGTCGAACACAGAAGGAAGTCATTAGATTACCATCCATTAATGAATTTTGTTAACCAATGCAAGATGACCCACCATTGATGTCAA
This sequence comes from Pseudotsuga menziesii, assembly GCA_001517045.1. NCBI lineage: Eukaryota > Viridiplantae > Streptophyta > Pinopsida > Pinales > Pinaceae > Pseudotsuga > Pseudotsuga menziesii. Next base: position 1,476,215 of record LPNX010439387.1, read on the forward strand.
TGGGTCTTAAGGTACCAATAGTACATCTTATCAGGTACGAATATATGTGTTGATGCTAAGTCACATGTAAGATCTATGAATCAGGATACATTGATGCATTCCCGTGATTGTTAGTGAGGAAATGTGCCATTAAGACATGCAGATTCCAAGGTACTAAAAAATCTCTAGCTTCATCTCCAGATAGAGTGTTGATGTCGATGGAGTGAAGCTTGTTGGAAGGTAGGCCTTAAAGAATCCCACATCATCCAACACGAGTGCAAATATATTTTTGTGTAGTTACCGGGGAGGTGCTAAAAGAGGATAAGAATTTAGATAGGTAGATAGGTTGATTTTTTTTTATATTACACAACAAGCGGGAGGGGAAATTATAAGATGCAAGGATGACCTCACTACAGAATTTATGTGGTGTAACATCCAACGACATCCACTTTAGTGGGTCACCCCAAAGCCTTGTTGTTCCCTTTGCATGCAAATAAGTTTCCCATTCGCAAGCATGTTTATTTTTCTACAAGAGTGTTCTTTAATTTTCTGCAAATTCGAGTTTGTTTTTATGCAAATTTTTCCTTTTTTCATTTACATTTTTGTAGTGTAAAGTTTGGATTGTGAATTAGTTTCTTCTTTCTTACTAGTTTACTTTTGATTTTGTACCTGTTCATTTTTTGTTTTGTACTAATTTTGCTGGTTCATTTCATACTATTTTTGCACTTGTCATGTACTCGTTCTTCATTTTTTTCTAACATTTGATTTTATTTCAATAAGATGATTTTACGATGAACATAAGTCTAGAACAACTCACTCAGATCCTAGAAAATATTGGGACCTTTGCTTCTATATAAAATGAGATCTTGATAGCATCCAAATGCTTAACCGCTCCTCCAGAAGAAAACAAAGAAGAATCGACATTTGAAGAATCATGCATATCAGATGAGGAACACCTATTCAAACATGAGATTGACGAGGATGAAGAAGGGATTTTGGGTGATCAAAATCAGGAAGAACATCATACTTATGAAAGTTTCATTGAACATTGGTTTCAAGTAAGTACTAAGTTAGATCATTTTTTTTTTGTCTTTACTTTGTTAAATCAGATTTTCAGCAGTTAATTTTGCACATTATTGAATATTTTAGATTTCAATTTACAAATTCAGTTGTGAATAAATTCTTACTTTTGTTACGTAGATGGTGTGGATGTATTTGTAACTTCGGAATGTATTCATTCGTATTTCTTATGTATTGTAACCCGATATTTATTCCGGGATGTGTCTGTAATGTAATTGAGTCATGTCATACCTCGATGTTTATTCTGGGAAGTTTCTATAATATAAATAAGTCATGTCAAGTCATTGTGGGTAACCCTCCTATTGGTCAAGGGTTAAAGTCCCCACAATTATGGGGCCATAGGGTTATTATACTATCCTAGAGAAGTTGACCCTAGGTGAGTCATTGTAAGTCGGGACAATAGTCCCCACCATTGTGTTAAGGATAAACCTCCTTGTTGGTCAGAGGGGGAAAAGTCCCCACAAGTTGTGGGGCACTAGGGTTATTAGACACTCCTAGATATGTCGACTCTAGTAAGTAATTGTTAAGTGAGGCCGACATGATGGAGTGGGTTCCAAGTGAACGAAAAAATATAAATAGAGAGTGAGTCTCTCTATTTAGGACACACACACACTCACTCATTGGGGTGCATGAGTGAGAGAGGAGAAGTTTTCTCAAGTGAGAGAGAGAGACAGAAGCTGTGGAGATCATCTTTATGTTTTTTGGGTTTTACTTTTGTTGCTGATTCTATCTCTAAGGAAGTTACAGGGTTTTCTCCTTTATGGTTTCCCCGAGGAAAATTCTTTGTGTCTCTTGTCTCTTGTGTTGTGCTTGTGTTTTATTGCTGTGCATATTATTCTCTCAGTTAAAGAGCCTAAGATCATAATGGTAGCTTGAATGATAAAAATCTAACATGGTATCAGAGCTAACCTGAGAAGAAGACATTGTGCAGCTACATAATCTAGGGCTTATTAATTTTTGGGTTTCTCTCCATAATCCATCAGCAAAAGTATGCTAGGCTGAGTCTCCATTGAAGGGCACATCTTTCTGTCGAAGAGGAATTCAATTCTGAGCATTTTCAGTTTTTGGTGCAGAAATTAGGGATTCTTATAGAAGAGGAATTTTTGAGTGAGCCCGGCATAGGATTTCTCTCCTCATCAAAATCAAAGTTTAGAGACTTGGATCAAAATTTTTGTTTGGGTGAAACTCCCGGAAAGTCAAACCCTAGTTTGACCCTGAGCTAGAAAAACCCTAAATACTAAAACTGCTAAGTTTTGGTACATTCTCTATATCCTAAGATTTGCGAAGGATAAAGAGCTAAAAATTGCAGATGCCAAATATAAAATATTTATTTACACGGTATCCAAAATTCAGCCTCTTATTCTCTATATTTTGGGAGATATGATCCCTCCAAGTAAGGGTTCCAGCCTCTTCCAGAATTCATCCCTAAACAGGACACCTAGGGATAATTGATATATCTTGGGCTACACAGATCCAAATGAAATTTTTGAAGATGTTACAGAAAGGGATTAGGCTTTAATTTCTTTGATCTTAATTTCATACTCAAAAGATGAACCAGTGACACATGGCAGTCCATACAACTTCACTATTCTGAACAATCCTGTAATAGGTCACCTTGGGAAAATGATCATAAGTCCCAATTGGTTAAACCAATTATGATGAAACCTATGGTGTTGGATCAGGGACATGCGAGGCTACCTCAGTGAAAAGTTTTGGACTTAGAGGAGTAGTAATTTAAGAGATACCATAGAAATAGTAACAAACATTTATGTAGAAGAAATTGGAAAACTAGGGCTTCCTGTTCCGCGAGCTTCCCTCCACTGTTTTCAGAAAAGGAGTACATTGGACAGCTCAACTTGAAGAGATATATCTTTCTATCAAATCATATCTGAATTATTCCAAGTTTTGAAAATTAGGGTTTCTCTGACAAACCCTAGATCAGCCAGCTCTGGAACCAGGATGAACACCTCAAATCGTTAAGATCTAATCGTTTGCTATTTTCATTTGAAGTTCTCATTTAAAATTTATCTATCACATCATCTTGATGATAAGCTTGGTGAATTTGAACAAATTCCAAGCATGGAAGTATATGATCTCTCTAAAGAAAATGAATTGGACACCTACATGAGTAGAGAGGTTCCAGTTCCAGAGGGAGTTGAGGCTAGAAGCCTTACACAAGAAGAACATTGGTTAAGGCCAAGAAGATCATTGCTGATTTGTTCATGAATCAACTTGTACCACAAGTGTCTTCGCTAAAGACACCGAATATGTTTGATTCCTTGACCAAGCCATTTGAAGGAAAGAACATACATCAGAAGATGACCTTAAGAAACTAGTTGAAGAATGTGAAGATCCGGAATGCAGAAACCATACAGTCATACTTTACAAGGTTCTCTCAAATCAAAGAACAACTTGAAGCTGTAAAAGAAGAAGTGAAGAATGAAAAAGTGGTGATAGCCACCTTGAATGGTATCCTAGGATCATGGGATTCATTCATTCGAGGAATGTGTTCCAGAAGGAAGAGATTACTTTCAGCAAACTCTGGGCATAAGAAGAAGAAGCTCGATTCATAATAAGAGAAGAGAAGACGGGAGCAACTAAATATCAGGCTCTCACCATCCAAAGAAGATCCCTCAAGCGATGAGGAATATGAAGAAATCAACTCTTGAAGAACCTCTTATCCACCTTAGAATTTGGATAAGAAATGATGCTATTATGAATATAGAAGACGATAAAGCTGAAGGCTCAAGAAGGAGTCTAACCATGAAACAAATAAATATAAGTATTCAATTGTCATTTCATGATATTATTTTTGTTATGCATTTGTCGATATCCAGTTAATGTATTTTGCATGATAGAATGTTTGCATTAATGATAGTATACTACTAATATGCATATAATGGGTAAGTATCTCATGGTGCTATACAACTCTCCATTGCTACTGATCTAGAATGAAACCTCTTTGCTGACATATTGGATTAGTGCACAATTTCAATGTTGTCCTGGTAGAGATGGAAGGCATCTAGAAAATTTTTCGTGAGATATGGATGAATGTTGTATTGGCTAAAGTAGTTGCATGATCATATATTTATGCATAAGAATTTTCCATTATGAATATTCCTTATGAAATGTCTCTAACCATGCAAATGAATTTGACTTGTAGGAAAGATCGCATACATAATCGCCTACAAGAAAAGAAGAACGAGACTTGTTCCGAAGAACAAGTGACGACATTTCAAAATGAAGAATAATATGATGAATGTAGCGACATCATTGATGCAGAACCTTCCAGCCATGAAGAAGTAACCAAGAAGAAAGGGAAGACCAGTTCAAGAAAAATGATGTCTAGGATTCAGTATCGATGCATGAAGGAAAGTTCATAGTTCCATCATGCAGTAGATGGAAACATCGTGGGATACAAGGCATAGAATACAAAGAGACATTGGCAGCCAGTGGGAGTTAAGACACATGACAGGAAGAATCATGTGTGCAAATAAAGGAAGGCCTTGTACGAGTTCAAAAGACACCCATGGGATAACACATACATGATGAGCTTGATGAAGATCTTAACCTTTGCTACAAGGTTGAATATGAAAGTCTATACACTAGATGTACACATAGAATATTAATAGCATAGGAAGCTACTTGTCACTCCAGTACAGAATGTTTCAGTACATAGGGTATGAAAGACAGAGGGAGTATGATGCTCCACTTCAAAGGCAGTGACTATAGAATATCTTGAAGTTTGACATGGTATGACAGGATGGATAGATTACTGATGACTCTAGGATTTACTGAGAGTAACGTGTATTCCAACCTTTGCTTCAAGGTTGAATGCAGAAGACCAGTGATGCTCTTGTTATGTGTCGATGCACTACAGTCTAGGCATGGAGGTGTGGACAAGGGAAGTATGTAGTAAAAATCCTGAAGAGGTTCAGGATGATGGACTGTAAGGCCATGACCACACCTATGGCATCGAACCTGAAGCTATTGAGTATTGCTTCACTAGAGACGGTTGATGCTATGATGTATCATCATATGATTGGTTCCTTGATGTACCTGATGAATACGAGACCAGATATTTGCTTTGCTGTGAACACATTGAGACATGTTCACCTGATGGTTACAAAGCATCCAGTGAGGTACTTGAAGGGTATAGTTGATTATGGGCTCAAGTATGATGTGAATTAGAAGATTAACCTGGAGGGTTATGTTGATTCATATTGGGCAGGCAGTGCCATCGATAGGAAGAGCACTTCAGGGTGTTGCTTCAGTATGGGATCAAGTGTGATCTCTTGGTTTAGCAGGAAGCAATCATGTGTGGCACTTAGCACAACTGAAGCAGAGTATGTCATAGCTTGTTTAGCTAGTTGTGAGGTAGTATGGATGAGGAAGCTATTGTCTGATTTATTTGATCTCCAATTGGATGCTACTTGTATACATTGTGACAACCAGAGTTGCATGAAGTTGTCAGAGAATCCAGTGTTCCATGACAAGTCGAAGCATATTGAGATCAAGTATCAGTATATCGGGGATATGATGTAGAGGGGAGCAGTGAAGCTCCAATATGTTGCGATGGATGATCAGATAGCTGATGTGTTGACAAAGGCATTGGCTAGGGTGAAGTTTGAGTACTTCAGGGAGAAGCTTGGCGTTCTCCAAATCGAGGTGCCCTTCAAAGGGAAGTGATGAGTCCATGAGCCATTCTGTCATGGTGAGAGGATTGGTTCCTTCCATGTCAGATATGAGTGCTGAGCCATTCTGATATAACTGTAGGATTGGTTCCTACATGATCAGATATAACGGCTATTGCCATTCTTGGAATGGAGGTGCCTGGTTAGTTACCAGGAAAACTCAGTTTGAGACTGAGGGCCGTTCTGATATGATTGTGAGATGTGTTCTCATATGATCAGATATGAGTGCATGGCCATTCTGATGTGATTGAGGGATGTGTTCCCACTTGATCAGATGTAAGGGTTGAGCCATTTTGTCATGGCTAAAGAATTAAGTTCCTTCCATGTTAGATGTGAGTGCTGGCCATTTCAACAAGTAGGTCAGATGTAAAGGCTAATGCCATTATCTGGGAGAATGGAGGCACCTGGTCAGTTACCAGGTAGCTCAGTCTAGGATTGGGGGCCATTCTGATGTGACTGTAGGATTAATTCCTACAAGATCAGATGTGAGTGCATGCCTTTCTGAAGAGTAGGTCAGATGTAAGTGCAGATCCCTTCCATCATGGTTGTAGGATGTGTTCCTGCATGGGTGGATGTAAGTGCAGATCCTTTCCATCATGGTTGTAGGATGTGTTCCCGCATGGGTAGATGTAAGTGCAGAGCCTTTCCATCATGGCTGCAGGATGTGTTCCCACATGGGTGGATGTAATTGCAGAGCTCTTTCATCATGGTTGCAGGATGTGTTCCCACATGGGTGGAAGAGTAGAGCCTTTTTAGCATGGTTGCAGGATGTGTTCCCGCATGGATAAATGTGAGTGCTAAGCCTTTCTGATGTGATTATAGGATTGGTTCCTACATGATCAGATGTGAGTGCTGGGCATGCCTTTCTGACAAGTAGGTCAGATGTAAGTGCTGGGTGGGCCATTCTAATGAGTAGGTCAGATATAAGTGCTGAAGAAAGACCTACATGGAGGCTAGGCCTACAACCAGCATGAAAAAGGGCTAGCTCTGTAGAAATTCTTGTGATGAGAAGAATCATGAGATAGCACCTATGGTACTGATCCAGATCGAGTGAGGATCTAGATCCAGTGATGATTCAATAGTGATGATCTAGATCGAGTGATGATCCCGATCTAGTGATGATGTCCAGTGATGATCCAGATCCAGTGATGATCTAGATCAAGTGATGATGATCTAGATCGAGTGATGATATAAATCTAGTGATGATGATCCAGATTGAGTGATAATCCATATCCAGAGATGATGATCCAGATTGAGTGATGATCTAGATCCAGTGATGATGATCCAAATTGAGTGATGATCCAGATCCAGATGAAGATGACTTGAAGATGAATATGACGAGAACTCAATGATGATCCAGATGATACAGAGAAGAATACTTGTGTTGATAAATTATGTCGAGAGAACACCTTCCTAGTTAAGAGGGAGTGTTGATGTATTTGTAACTTCAGAATGTATTCATCCATATTTCTTATGTATTATAACCCGATGTTTATTCCGTGATGTTTCTGTAATGTAATTGAGTCATGTCATACCCTGATGTTTATTCCAGGAAGTTTCTATAATATAAATAAGTCATGTCAAGTCATTGTGGGTAACCCTCCTATTGGTCAAGGGTTAAATTCCCCACAGTTGTGGGGCCCTAGGGTTATTAGACTATCCTAAAGAAGTCAACCCTAGGTGAGTCATTTTAAGTCGGGGCAATAGTCCCCACCATTTTGTTAAGGATAAACCTCCTTGTTGGTCAGAGGAGGAAAAGTCCCCACAAGTTGTGGGGCACTAGGGTTATTAGACACTCCTAGAGATGTTGGCTCTAGTAAGTAATTGTTAAGTGAGGCTGACATGATGGAGTGGGTTCCAAGTGAACGAAAGAATATAAATAGAGAGTGAGTCTCTCTATTTAGGACACACACACACACTCACTCATTGGGGTGCATGAGTGAGAGAGGAGAAGTTCTCTCAAGTGAGAGAGAGAGACAGAAGTTGTGGAGATCATCTTTATGTTTTTCGGGTTTTACTTTTGGTGCTGATTCTATCTCCGAGGAAGTTGCGGGGTTTTCTACTTTATGGTTTCCCCGAGGAAAATTATTTGCGTCTCTTGTCTCTTGTGTTGTGCTTGTGTTTTATTGTTGTGCATGTTATTCTCTTAGTTAAAGATCCTAAGATCATAATGGTAGCTTGAATGATAAAAATCTAACAGATGGTTACATTGGAAGTTTCATTTTATGTAAAATATTTCTAAATTCCCAATTAACATAGATTAGGTAGGATCAAACAATAAAAAAAATTTTAGTTTTAAGTTTTTATTTATCCATGAATAAGCGTGTGGAATTTAAATTCACAAAGTAGGATGTTTAAAAAAAGTTCAAAAAAATGATAATAAAAAAAAACTTTCATTTCTTTATTTTTTTCCTAGTTTTGTTAGTTTTCATAACAAATAAATTGAACTTAAAAAAATTTAGTATTATAACTATTTAGGATAACAAAAATTAAAAGAAGATTAAAATACAAAACTTATAAACTTATAAAAAACCCTAGCCATCTGCGCATCCATCTTTCCTCTTCCACGCTAAAACCCGCAAACATACAAAAAAACTTAAAACCTAGATCAACTCCAAATTCACTCTGAACCTAGGATAAAACCTGCAATCTAAACAAATATACAAATGGAATGCCTTAGAACTATGAGCTGGAAATTTGTTCGTCCAAGGGTTGTCTCCTGCTAGTCTTCATGCTAACCTTCCCTCCTCTGTAGCAACATCAACATTTGGTTGTTGCAAATGCTGCTACAATCACTCTCATAACGACATAAGACAATAATAGGTGAATGTCGTGCATCAGGAGATACAACAATTCCTGTCCGACCCTCTGCATTACCTCTAAACCATCTAGCGCACTCCTTCCACCAAGTATTGCACCGTTTTAGTCAATTCATTGGATCTGTCCCCAGCAACAGTGTCAAAATGTCGAGCAAAATATATGATAGTAATTTCGACATAAATTATCAATTCAGGAAGATTGTGAACTTATGAGGTACAAGAAAAATATATGCAAGGTCAGAGTAATATTAATTTAATATACTATTCCATGCTACTAAAATTGAAAACACATGCAACTAAAATTGAATCTAGCTTACGAAAGCATGAAATGACATGAAAAAAAATCTGATATAGAAAAGTATGAAATTGCATGAAATAAACTAATCAACATTTTACATGTGAACTCACATAAAATCAATACTACTAATGAATAATAAATAAATCAAGATCAATATGGAGAAATGAAAGTGTTTGTATTAAACCATCAATCCATTACATAGCATTCCAATCCATGACTAACTCTCAAACGACATAAATAATTTATCTACTTCCACACCACTAAAAATGTCTCCTCCCAAATGAGGAGAAAACCCTCTTATTTATACATGAATGCTTTGAAATATAGATCCCCTTTTCTCTCAACCTATTTTCCATAAGTACAAAATATTTATCCCTTCAAATCCTCACAAGTACTCACAAATTCTCTCATGATATTCTTCTTTGGAATTATCTTGAATAATTATCTCCAAATCTTGAAAATGTGGAGGAAATATTTGAGAAGCTTTTGAATAATCTGTTTGTTGAAAATATTCAAATATTCCTACACATCAGAAAGCTCACACAACTTTGAGATATAAATGAAAACATGTTAATTTTCTAATATTTAATCATAAATTATCTTAAAATACTTAGAAATAAATAAATTGGAAAATAACAAGGTAACCCATATTTATTTATAAAAATGGTACAAGGACTGATTAATGGAGTGATGAATAGGGATGACTGCGAGGAATACTGAAGGGAAAATATGATGAAAATGCGACATTTGGGTGGCCCAATAATATGTTCCTAGTTTTACAGAAATAAGACAAAGTTTGTTGTTAATATTATTGAGAATGGTCTAAATTATGTCATTTTTGTTTGATGCTAATATTTATTATATTTTTTTAAATCACACAGACTCAATAGTGATAGAATATCAAATTATGAAATGGTTGGTAAGGATTTTGCTAAACAATATTATTATAGTTTCATTGTATATTTTAATTGGATTCCTATTGGATCTCCTTTAATTCTATTTCCATTGTATATATTTAACTAAACCTTTTTTTAGTATGAACTTTGATTCAATGTGAACTTTGATTCTTATATTTAAGGGTGCCATATCAATAGAAGAGCACCTGCCTTACAAGATAGAGGCTTGCGGTCATTCGATTTCTCCATGCCTTATCTAGAGAAATCAATGACTAATTAAATTTCAAGTTAACAACAATCAATGACTAAATAAATGACCGGTTAACAACAATAAATGACTAAACAAATGACCAATTAACAATAATCAATGACAAAATAAATGACCAGTTAATGACAATGAATGAATAAAACAATGACTAAATATACTACTAAACTAACTACTCACAACAACCAATAAATGACTAAATATTTTTAGTCACATATTTAGTCATATTATAAATGGCTAGCAATTAACTACTAATAGTCATGTGACTAAAGTTAGTCATTTATATGAGATTTTTTGTAGTTTTTTAGTCATATATTATACTTTCTCTACTAGTGCCTTGGGAATCCACTCACAAAAACATATCAAATATCAACACATTAAGCTTCTACATGGTTTACATGGCACATAAAATTTTAAGAACCCCCCTAAATATGTATAATAAATGGGAGAATCCCCATTATATATTTGTGTGTGTGTGTGTGTGTGAATCTCTCATAGAAATATATAATCTTGTAAAATTTTGGTGAATCTTTCACAAAATTATAAAACCTTGTAAAATCTAGGCGAATATTCACTAAATTATAAAGCCTTGTAAAGTATTCATGATTCTTTTACTAAATTATGAAATATTGTGAAGTGTTGATGATTTTTTGATGAAGTATAAAATGATACATAGTAATAGGAAAACATATACAAAAAATACTAAATAGGAGATAAATCTTAATAAATCATCACATAACAATCCCTCTTTTGTGGTAGTTTGGTACCTCACTATAAATATCACAATACACATAAATTCACCAGACTAGATAAGAATATTCTTGAAAAACAACAATGAAATTTTTCAACACCATGAAAAATAGAATCAATGTTAATACGAGGGCCCACCAACACCTTGTTCCTCATTTATCTCTCCATGCTATTATAAGGGTCCACCAACACCTCATTTATGCCCACACCTTATCGAATATGAGGATTTAAAACTTAAAGCCTTATGATCGGTTGGTAGATAAGAGTGTTATGTTATTTTTACATGTAGTGAAATTTTTTATGATTATTTAAAAATACTCCTCATATTCATAAAGGACGTATTTACATCCCATATCTACAAAGAATTTTGGAATACCTTTTCCATGTTAATACAAGTCAATCACTTCACTCCTTAAACTTTAATAAACTAAGTTTTCCACAAATTTTATGGGAACATGTTCAATACACAAAATGATAAATATTTTTTGTTTTTAAAATGAAATAATCAAACATCAATGTTTCATTATTTATAAAAATAGATATAATGGAACGAGTTGATTAAACATGTAGAAATTTATGTTCTAAAATATGAATTTTAATTGATTTTCTAGTACCCTCGTTGCAAAAAGTTTAGACAACACACTAGCATACATGTTTTCTAATAAAGTATGTACGTATGTATTATTAACCATTAGGTTTTCGGTATGTATTATGGCCATCAATCATCTTGGTTTAACAAATGAGTTATAAGCTTAATTATACATACCATAAATCTTAGGTTCCATTAATATACAAAGATGTAATACACAAATTTGTGCACCTATGCATGTTCTCACACAAACACAATCTGCAAAATTTGGTGAAACTTAAATTTCCAATGGAATAATAATTACGATAGGAGCTCTGCAATTACTCATTCATATTCACTCAACTTCCAATTTTCCCATGAAATGAAGAAACATTCTAGGATCCACTGCAGTAATGTAATGAAAAGGAATCTACATATCGTAACGGTGGATCTAATTAATTTAACCAATAATCTTGTTGAATTTTCTCATTAGAGCACCAACACATCAAAGCAGTGAAATACAACACACAACTGAGATGAATTCAAAAAACCTTATTTAGGATATAGCTCAAGTAATGTTGAGTTGACAATTAATGAATGGTGATGTTAGCACCATGTAATTTTCCAGTGGCCACTGTAGGAAGTCACAGGGGTAACCATTTCAACCAACTTTAGAATGTATTCTAGCCGATACAGTCAAAGAGCGCTCTCTCTTGTCACAGAGTAAAGAAACACATACACATAAAGCTTTGGACAACACGCAGAAGGCTATATTTCTGTAGGTAACGAGGCATTGATAGATTAAAATATGGCAGAACAGACATACAAGAGAATCATTGGGAAATGGATTCAAATCCTGAAGCAATCAAGGATATTATAGCAAAAATGAGGAAGGGAATTTCCTTTGTATTCTGAGGCAAAGTAAGCAACGAAAGCAGTCAAATATATTGAAAGAGTGGAGAACGAGAAAAGGGGAAAGCCCAGTGACACAAGAGGAACCTATTTGAGGGTGAATTTCTTACACCACCTTTAGTAGAATAAACATCAAAGGCCAATACCTGTAGTGGATCATACGAGATTAATTCCAAAGAATTTACCAGAACACAATAACAAATGCAACGTCTGATATAGGAGCGCTTAGTTGAGAGTGAATTCCTTGTATACTAATCTAGAGTGCATTAGCAGAAATAACACATAAATGAAAGTGATAATCGGGAAACACAGACTGAATGTAACCACCATAATGAATCTAAAAAATGTAGGAGCATATTTTTCATTAATACTTCCAAGAGAGTTACAGAGACAAAAATGAAAGCATAATGATTTCTGAATGAAAATTCCAACCCCTACCTCATCAATTGAGGTCTTCTTTATAATTTTGTGGCTCCTGGGACCAACCCCGAAACAGAGCCCAATTATGTTACAAAAATTGGGAATCAAATTCTGGATCATCATTCAAATCCTAATAATTTTCTAAGGTGGTAGGCCTGCCATGACGTTTTAGCCGAATCGACCTTTCGATACAACACCCACTCCGGATCCAAAATGGAAACGCAGGGTATAAGATGCATGCTCGCTCATCTTGATGGTGACGCTCCATATTTCCCTAACGGTTTAAGTTTCTCAGGCATGACTTGCTTCGCTGAACCTCGCCGGTGCTCCAACTGAGCATTGCGTTCGTGCAAACTCCTTACCCTCGAACACCTTGAGTAGTGCGGCATTGCTTTTGGCCATAGATCTCCTCTATGTAGAGATCATCCATTGCTTGATATGGCCACTCGCATGATTTCATGGACTTTAACTAGGTTATCCTCCTTGCACTTTTCGTCGACGAAGACGGTACGCACCGCTGATATGAACCACATCATATCTCTAATGTTGATAGATGAGGGACCCTTGAGCAAGCCGCATTGTCCTCCTTTTCTAACCACCGTTTAAGTTTTTTTGCGTAAAACCTACTGCCACCATGGATCAAACGCGTCATGAGATCTGGGCCGTATAGATGCGCGGGCCCTACTACCCCATCACAATGCTATATTGTAACCTCCCCAACCCTCTGACCGATGAAGAGGACACTACTGAACCATCAAATGTCTGGGAAACTAGCCCCATGAACAAGAACATGCATATAATGCTGAAATAAAATGCTTTAAACAGAAAACATGCAAGGATGCATAACTACTCAACATACAGCGGAAGCAAACATACATTCGAGCATCAACATGTTCATCATTATTCATTAATAATAAATATAACTGCAAAGACGAAATGGTCAAGAATACTCATCTTGTAAGTACTCATCCCGCAACTAGCTACGTCGTTGCAACGTTCCACCCAACCATAGGCCAGCGTGCTCATCAATCTCTCAGCAACACTGCCACCCCCGAGCTGGGAATGATTCCATAAGGAATAAGGGACTAAGCAGGCTTACACATATCCAAGGATACATAATACAGCCAAGTCAACACAGTTGGGTTTATCAGGCCGTCAAGGAGCTAGGAAAGACTGAATGGTAAACTGGTACGCTCATGGAAAAGCTAAGGATGCCTACACTGGAGAAATCTTGACTTCTAAGACACCCACACACACCTGACGCCAGGAATTAGTCCCTTCTCTACTTCATAGTCCCTCAGGCCCTACTTCCCTTGCCAGTGCTCTTCCTGGGTTGTTGAGAAGAAAGCCAACCATCTAACTCTCTCTGTGTGACTCCCAAACCCAGGTTTCTCAAGCATACCCAGCCTTCAATCCCACTCCACACAGTCCGAAGACCAACCACTGCATACCCATAGTAAAACAACATTAGTTCACAACTCTGTGAAAAAACACAAGGAAACAGGGTGACACCCCAAAATGGTGGATGCGGCTCAAGCCAAACAAGGTGATTTAGAGTTGTTCTTGGCCCTAGTGTGGCCAAAACAACTCAGCAGTGACCCAAAAGTTGATTGCACCCACAATGACCCAAAAGCAGGGAAGGAACAACAGCCACGCTTTTTATCACTGAAACAACGGGAGAAGCCCAAACTCATAGCAAAAAACACATGTATACAGAGGACAACCGCAAGATCTCAACCTGCATAGAGGGAAGAACGCAACCTCTACCTGACAGGGTTCAACGCACAGACCGAAGAACGAACCAAAAGAACAGAGTCCTGGCTTCCAGTAGGATGACCCCCCCAATATTTGCCTACACATGAGGATGAGAGAACGACCCCCCTATGTGAGAATGAGCAAGACCAAAACCTCTCGAGAGTGGAATTGTGGGAGAGTGGAGAGAATGGAATGTTGCCCCTCTGTCCAAGCAACGTGAAGAGGAAGAGTCCATTGGTGGAGTGGGCACGTGGGCAAGGACTAACAACCTTGCCACACCCACCACTACTCAGCAATAACTACTCCCAACTAACAGACAGCCGAAGTTTAAATGGGTGGATAAAACATGGCTTTTCCCCATAGGTCGAAGGTTTAACATTCCCCCCCCTTATCCTTAGGAAAATCATGTCCTTTTCATTAACGTTGCACCATCGTAGCTGGCTGTAGGTTCATTTTAATTAATGTGCATATTTACACGATGCCAAACTATAATGTGCGGTTAGCACAATATAACATCGGCAACGATCCTCATTGCCGAAACATAACACAACCAAATCGATGGTGGGGATTTTTCCTTTAGCTCCACACCACGATTAATTACAATATATACATCATGTATATTCTAATGCAAATGGGGTAAAAACGGGGGTATTACAATCCCCTCTCCCTTGGAATAACACCATCCTCGGTGTTCCAATACATAGGAATACATATACAATTTGCACATCCAAAATTTCAAAATTTCGCAGATCTGTCCCACGTTCAATTATTTACTTGAACTTTTAGGACCAAGCCCCTCGGTTTCCATGAGATTCTCTTGCTGGTTCTCAGCTTTCGGCTCATCCCCAAGTCTAGGGACTTTGTGTCTGCTACCCTCTGTATGTTCCCTCATTGGGCAGTCCCGGCGGTAATGATGTCCTCCGCACTTCCAACATTTCGCTGGCTTCTTCATCTTTACCTACTCAATTTCCTTTGAGTCTTCATGCCTGGAACGTTTCTTAACGGATTTCTTGGATGAATGTCCCATCATTGATCCACTTTCCTTTCCTTTACGGATTTCTCCCAGAAGGCTTTTTATTACCTCCTTTTGCAAATAAATAGAGTCTTGCAAAATTTGGTGGTTCATCTCATTTTGCCTTTTCTGTATCTTGAGCATCTCTCCCAAGATTCTATTGGGTCTTGGCAATTGTTTGAAGAAGACTTCCAGCTAAATCCAACAGCTTCTAGTCTACTGCCATGATCAATGTGCATGACTGGATTTCACTTTTCTCACTTGTGAAATGCATCATTGAAATTTTGTTAGACCAAGCATAATATAGGCATTACAATCAGTAAATTAACTACCCAGTTAGCATGATAGTCCAAATCTTTTCAAGGAGACTTTCATACTCTTCATGCCTTCCCAAAAGGCACATGAGCTCATTCATGTCCATTCTTGGGCAGGGAATTAACTATTCCAACATTCACAATTTACTTTAAGCAAATACACACATTCTATTTTCAGTCATACATGCATTCAACAACCTTTTGTTTTCACAATGCATAAGTATATATATATATATATATATATATATATATAAAATAAAAAAAGAAAGAGAGAGCAACAAGAGTTTTCCCCCTCTTTGTCTTGTTCCATCCCGGAACCCACACCACCACAGTGGTTTTTATGCTCTAAGCCTCTTTCACTTCACCGTGAATGCTGGACCAATCCCTCTTGGTCATCTCACTTAGTGTCTCCGGTCTATTTCAGACCTCTCAACCATGGAGCCTCCCTACATGGTTTGTCTCGGTTGCTAGGACCTTCAAAGTCTCACTAGCACATTTTTCATTACTGCTCATTTTGAGCTCTTCAGGACAGTCACATGTCCACATGCACCCCTAGGATGCTCTCATAGTCCTCGCTCCCAGCGATACCTATATTCAAACATTGAATAGATTCACATGTTTAGTTTATTCTCAATGGTTTTTATATCTTAAACAAGAGATTAGAATATCATAACCAAATCATATACACATGTATATTCATAAGCAAGAAATTGCAAAATAATCCAATACTTATATGTATGGTGCATTTCTTCTCTAGTCCACAGGGTCCTGCTTCACTTTGCAAGTTTTGGGATTGCCTATGGACTTGGATATTAGGTCAGCACACAGGCTGCTTCACAACATCCTTTTATATATATCCAGCATAGTCAAGCCAACCTATAGTTGGGTTTATCACACCGTCCATCCAAGCCAATATACAATTGGGTTTATCAGGTTGCAACCAATCAAGCCAATACACTACTGGGTTTATCAGGCTACTCAGCCAAGCCAGCTAATAGTTGGGTTTATCAGACTACAGGTAGTCAAGCCAACACTGTAACATTTCCACAATTTCCACAACATCAAATAATTACACAGTCAAGCCAACCTACATTTGGGTTTATCAGACTGTCCAACCAGTACACCTTCATGCTAACTGGGCTTGGAACTTTACCATTACCATTTCCAGGTTTCATTTCCAGCAGTGAGCTCTAATTCCACTACCCCATACAACACAAGAAACCACTCCCTTCTCTGCTCTTCAATCCCTTGGGAATGTCTCCTTCTCTGTGCTCTTTAGTAGAAGGTAGGATGAGCCCAAGCCATTGTCCATTTAGTGTGCAACACCAGACTGCATTTGTTTAGCCTGACAACACAAGCAATTTAAACAAACTCATCAGCGTTATTGCTCTAAAACTATAATCATATTTAATATCATTCACTATCAAGTATTGAGACACTAGGAGCGCATCCACTCCCTAGGGTGTAATCAATATTGAAAACCCTTTCATGATCCGACATCGGGAAAGTGTGCACCCCTTTTCGATGTGTGCCATGTAGGCCCTATTCATACTCAAGCAATCTGCCATAATGGAAATAAAATCAAAACATGCTCTACATATTGAATTTAACAATTTGACATGCATATTCTTAGCTAGGGTCACAGAACACTTATCCATTTGCCAAGGCAATATTCCTTCGTTAAGGAGGAATGGGGGATCCCTTCTCTGAGTTGACAGTCTCGGTTTTCCATCCCAACTCCTTTTTACATTTCATATCCACACATGTCTTACCAACATAATCTATACCATCTCACTCATGTTGCTTACCAAACATGTAGTGCAGATGAGACATTTTCCAAAATGTCCAATGGAGTTTCACCTGAAAACCATTTCCAAGATAGGGGAAAACCTCCCCATGAAGTTTGGCTCCTGCAGGCACTCACACATGATCTTCTTGCAATGTGTACCCCTGGCACATTCATCAAGTATCCAAACAGTCAAATACAATCCTTATCTACTAATATAATCCAAATTTGATTTTTCCATAACCAAGCAATGACATTAGTAATTAAATTCAATAGGAATTTGCAATTCTGTTTACTACAGAAATTGATTTGCTTGGCAATGAGGTGATCCTCATTTGTGGGTCTCTTGTAAGCAGCACCACTATGCCCATTATGATTTTATGCTTACTAGCATAACATGAACACCCACTTACAATGCGTCCTCCTAACACAATTCTATGCAAGCCAATAGTGATTAGTAGTTGTCAGCAATTTCTCAAATATGAAATTTACAAATTTAAATTGACAATTCATTTAGCATACAAACTATTTTCACAACCATGAGACTCTTCTCATGAGGTGTGGCTCTTTCACATGGTAGATTCTGGTCTTTTTCATGGTCTTACCCACTTTTCCATGCCCCAACAATCTACCTGAAATCTGAACTTCAATCAGCCAAACACTTGGTAAGTCTTGTTGCATATAACTTTTCCATTGCTGCAACAATCACTGAAGCATTTTCAGAATTATAGAATTCAAATACTTCCAGCTGTTAGCATATCAATATTACCAAAACTCATTTACTTCACATGAATCATTATCCTACTAAAGTTGCAAGGTCACATCATTGATGCCAAAATGAAATGTTTAGATACTCCTTACTTCACAAGCGTATCATTTGTACCACCTTTCCCTTCCATAGAGCATTTTTGGCAGCTAATCGAGCATGACTACCCTCTTCATGCACTTTCTATCCTGCATCCATAATAGCTCTTGAAATGGTTCTAGAACTATCATCAATTCATCATTTCATCCATTAGTTATTCATAATGACACATGCACTATCTCGATGCATTCATGCAATGCATCACAACATTTGCGCCCATACTTATGTATGCATATCCACAACATTTACTCATACTTTTCATATGCATCCATTCAATGCATAACTACAATATTTATAAAATATTTTAATGCATATCCACTCAATGCTACCTTGCATTGATTCAGGAATACTATGCATTCAAACATACCATGCATGGCCTAACCATTACTACTTCATATAGGATGCATTACTATAATCAAGACCATTAGTACTTACTTTCTTTGGGCTACTAAGCTCATAACAACATATACAGGCATGATACATTTCTGTATGAATGTAGTATAAATTTTAAATAACCACATGGTATGAGATCTCTTGCTTTTACCACTCCATGAAATTGTCATAATTAAACCCTTACCTTCATGGGTCCTACTTACACCCTTGACATTACCAGTTTGGTTGGTCTCTTGCAGGAGATTGCAAAATTTGCTCACCAACTTTTGATCTTGGATTTGTTGCCTTACCCCTTTCTTCATAGGGTTGCTGGTCACATTCATCAGCATCAGCAACATATTCATCCATGCCCATGTTGTAATTGGTTTTTCCACTAATGCCAACACCAATGCAATATTTACCATTAGTGGTTCATTATAAACGTATAATTCTCACTACTCCTACCAACATGTAATATCCTATGCATGCAAGGCATATCCTCATACATTTTATGTAAAAAAATTATAAAATGTAATTATAATTAGCAAGACAAGGTTTAAGGAAATTTCCCTTTTCAAGTCCCTCATCTTTGCATGGAACTCCTCTTCCACACAATAGCTGGTTTGACTTCATGGTCTTGCTACCTCTAGGTAGGCGATTCTCGGATTTGTCCATATTGACAGCAGCACATTTCTTTTTCAGAAATCACTAGTACTTTGCTGCTCTGCACTCAAATTTTGGTGATTCTTCCTTGTTCCCTGCTGGATAAGCTTTCCAATGCCTATCCACATGCTTCATTCTGACCTCGGGTGTGAAAACCACACCACTTCTAAAATGATGATTTTCACCAAATTTAGGAAAAACACACAACTGTATTTTGGTCAGAAATGCCAACTTCAGCCACCTAGAATTCTTCTTCCTTTTCAGCCCTGAAACTGTAGAAAAATACACTGAGAATTTCACTGAAAAACTATTGAAATATCTGAAAAATCCCACTTAAAAACCCCAAATTTCCTTTTCCAAATCGGGTCTCATCCCATCCAAAATTCCGACACTTCGGTGATCTAAGTGACAAATTTCTCCGACGCTCATTGGCGGCCCTATTAACAATAATTTTCCACCGTATCGGCAGCTCCGTTGACTATAGTTTTCCGATTGGAGCCTTCCGAACCATTTATCGGTGAGGCCAAGGTTTGTTGCATATCGGCAATCGGATGCAATGTGCATTGGGGAAATAGTCCCTTAGGTGGCCACAACGGCGGCCAATGAACCCACTGTGGGTTTCACAGACCCTAACATTCCATCAATTGTCCAAAGTTATATCCACTGCGGCATCGACGGTCAAAGCAACTAACCACTCGCTCATCGGACGGTTAGTCCCATAGTCTTCTGCAATGGCGGTCAACAGATCCACTGCGGTGTCCGAAGTCCACAAACCCGTCAGCGGATCAGAGCTCTAAACATTATGTGTCGACGATCGGAG
Organism: Pseudotsuga menziesii; assembly: GCA_001517045.1. Classification (NCBI taxonomy): domain Eukaryota; kingdom Viridiplantae; phylum Streptophyta; class Pinopsida; order Pinales; family Pinaceae; genus Pseudotsuga; species Pseudotsuga menziesii. The sequence goes on from LPNX010439387.1 coordinate 1,496,483, forward strand.
CATTGGCGGTTGAAGCCTCTATCCGTCGGAAGGATAGTCCACTAGACAGTTGCAACGGTGGACGCACGAACAACTAATTTCTTCCAATGTCATTCATCGGTGACCAAAACAACTAATTCTCTCGACGTCAGCCACTGCATCGGTAGCCCCATCCTCTAAATTTCGTCGATGGTTCCGACTAAGTGAGCTGACGTTTCGATGGTTCCGTTAACTGACTTCTGCCGATCGGCGCTCCAATCTTCTAACTTTTGCTAATTGCCGATGGGCTCAACACTTAGATAATTTTTCAAAAATTTTCTTCTTTCTCATCTACGTCGGCGCCTTCATCGTCTAAATTTCAACGACGATTCCATCACTTAGAAATTTCAGAAAAATTTCCTTCTTTGCATCGGCTCCTCAAAGAACTAGGTTTCGTCGACGTTTTGGCAACCTCATCGGCTAATCATTGGCGATTCAATCCTCTAATCATCACCGATCGTCGAAGATTTCACAAATTATAATTTTTTTTTCCTTTTTCTTTTTATCCTTCTTTTTTCCACCACTGTTAGCAACTTCACCAACTAGCATCTTATCTTTTCCGCCGATGTTTCGGCGCTTAAGTCTTCTATCCTTCGCTGACGTATCATCGACGCTTTCAACGTCTAATTTTCGGCCAAAATTCCTCCTTTCTCCTCGGCACTTTCACCTTTTTCCTACCGACGTATCGGCGTTTCCATCCTCTAATTATCGGCGATCCGAACAACTAATTATCGCCACCATTTCGGTGATCTTTACCTATACGAACCTGACATATCGGTGTCTGCATCTTCTCTCTTCCATCGATCGCCGACAACTTCTGAACTTCGCCGAATTCCAAAATTTTCGACACTTGGAAGATTTCTCCTTCGGGCTCTGCATCGGCTGTGCGATCAACTAATTGTCACTGACCCAAACAACTAAACTCCATCGATCATCGATGGCCTCTTTCAAATGGTTTTTCAACTAAAAACGGTCGGTGTTTCGGCGGTCTTCGTCTGTTCTCCGTCGAAACTACGACTCCAACTTCCACTAACTTTCGTCGATGGCTGATGAACACTTAGAGAAATTTCTTAATTTATTCCTCCGATGGTTGACATTCCTACTAGGTGATCCGCTCCATCGGAAGAGTTTCCTACTTAGTCTTCTGATGAGCCGACGGTTCAGGCACTTATGCCGTTTTTGTGAAATTTTTCTTATCTTTGCTAGGAAAAAGGTAACCTACCTCTGCTAGATGATCTTTCATGGACCTCTGAGGCCCAAATGCTGCAATGTTGGCTCTATCACTGCATCTTCATGGCCCATTTAGGCCCATGCTGCAACCTTTGCTCTGACACCACAGTGTAATGTTCCCGACCCTTTGACCGAACCATCAAACGTCTGGGCAACTAGCCCCATGAACAAGAACATGCATATAATGCTGAAATAAAATGCTTAAAACAGAAAACATGCAAGGATGCATAATTACTCAACATACAGCGGAAGCAAACATACATTCGAGCATCAACATGTTCATCATTATTCATTAATAATAAATATAACTGCAGAGATGAAATGGTCAAGAATACTCATCTTGTAAGAACTCATCCCTCAACCAGCTACGTTGCTGCAACCTTCCACCCAACCATAGGCCAATGTGCTCATCAATCTCTCAGCAAGACTACCACCCCCGAGCTAGGCATGATTCCCCAAGGAATAAGGGACTAATCAGGCTTACACATAGCCAAGGATACACAATACAGCCAAGTCAACATAGTTGGGTTTATCAGGCCATCAAGGAGCTAGGAAAGACTGAATGCTAAACTGGTACACTCATGGAAAAGCTAAGGACACCTACACTGGAGCTAGCCTAACTTATAAGACACCCACACACACTCAACACCAAGAATCAATCCCTTCTCTGCTTCATAGTCCCTCAGGCCCTGACTTCCCTTGCCAATGCTCTTCCGGGGTTGTGGAGAAGAAAGCCAGCCATCTAACTCTCTCTGTGTGACTCCCAAACCTAGGTTTCTCAAGCATACCCAGCCTTCAATCCCACTCCACATAGTCCGAAGACCAAACACTGCATACCCACAGTAAAACAAAATTAGTTCATAGCTTTGTGAAGAAACACAAGGAAACAGGGTGACACCCCAAAATGGTGGATGCAGCTCAAGCCAAACAAGGTGATTCAGATTTGTTCTTGTCCCTAGAGTGGCCAAAACAACTCAGTAGAAACCCAAAAGATGATTGCACCCACAGCGACCCAAAACTAGGGAAGGAACAGCAGCCACACTTTTTATCACTAAAACAACCGGAGAAGCCCAAACTCACAGCAAAAACCACATGTATACAGAGGACAACCGCGAGCTCTCAACTTGCGTAGAGGGAAGAATGCAACCTCTACCTGACAGGTTTCAACGCATAGACCAAAGAACGACCCAAAAGAACAGAGTCTCGACTTCTAGCAGGATGATCCCCCCAATATCTGCCTGCGCGTGAAGATGAGAGAATGACCCCGCTACATGAGAATGAGCAAGACCAAAACCTCTCGAGAGTGGAATTGTGGGAAAGTGGAGAGAATGGAATGTTGCCCCTCTATCCAAGTGACGTGAAGAGGAAGAGTCTGCTAGTGGAGTGGGAACGTGGGCAAGGATTGACATCCCTGCCACACCCACCACTACTCAACAATAATTGCTCCCAACTAATAGACAACAAAAGTTTAAATGGGTAGCTGACACATGGATTTTCCCCATAGGTCCAAGGTTTAACATTCCCCCCCCCCCTTATCCTTAGGAAAATCATGCCCTTTTCATTAACGTTGCACCATCATAGCTAGCTGTAGGTTCATTTTAATTAATGTGCATATTTACATGATGCCAAACTATAATGTGTCGGTTAGCACGATATACCATCGGCAACGATCCCCATTGTTGAAACATAACACAACCAAATCGATGGTGGAGATTTTGCCTTTAGCTCCACACCACGATTAATTACAATATATACATCATGTATCTTCTAATGCAAACGGGGTCAAAACTGGGGGTATTACAATCATCCTGTTATCCGCCGCGCATGTTGTTGTCGCGAGCTATGTTATCACCGTATATTGTGAGTGTCAGAATATCGTGGTTGTCGACTATTTTTTGAGGGGAGTTATGAATTTTGCGATCCTTCACAGTTAAATAGGTCGCACTTCTTTCCTAAGATGAAAGTATCCCACCATCGATCTGATTCGGCCGTGTGCTCACATTGTTGCTTTCCAGGATATGTGGGATCTAGACGCATCCATGGGATTTCCTTTTTGATTTTGCTTGTCCACCTTGTCGTCATGTCAACTTGGGATGGGGCAGTTCCCCTGTTCCAGTTCGCTTCGAAATACTAGCACTGGTGCGATCTAGGTGCTAGTAGTGGCTCCAACTCGGGGATTCTATCCTCCCTATGAGGTAGCAAAGGATTGCATAGGCCATGTGTCTTATCCATTGGATCACCCCAACCTCTCTTGCTACTTCAAAATTTACCTGAAAAACAAACTTAATGATGGCTTCTCTTGAGGATCTTACTGCCTTCACCTAGGGCTTTAAATCTTGTCAAAGAGTCATCCACAAATGCAATATATTTTTAAAACAAAATAAATGGTATATACAAATGAAAATGGGATTAAGTTCTTCTACAAAAAGTAATGTTTCAGGAGCCTCCCGTTAACCGAAGCTCCATATACCAATCCACCTTCCATTTCTTCCAGTACATAAGCATTCTTTCCCCTGAAGGAGGAGATATTGTATGGGCCTTTCCATAGGTGATCAAATTTTCTATGCTTTCCTTTCTACTCGCGGGGTGCATCCCACTGCAACACTACATCACCTATCTGGAAATCATTGGGCTTGGTTCTCATGTCGAAAATTTCTTTAATCTTGTCCTGGAAAAGCTGGGTCCTATCAAATATTCGCTCCCTTTGTTGCTGTAACTCAACCAATTGGTCCATCCTCCTCTAGGTGGGGTGAACTTCTGCATCCTCCTCTTGCAACAATATCATCACTGGTAAGCTCAGGGAGTTAGGAAAAATTACTTATGAGCCATAGAATAGCTAGAATGGCGAGGTGCCTATGGATTTATTTATACTAATTCTGTCAGCCCACAAGGCGTGGATCAGTTTAGTGTGCCAATCTTTCTTATTTTCCTGTAGTAGTTTCTTTATGATCCTCATAAGGCTCTTGTTTCAGGATTCCTCCAGTCCATTTACTTGGGGATAGTAGGCTATAGAATTCCCCAGTTTTATTTGGTATTTGAAGTAGAAGGTGATCATCTTCTTTGATTTAAAAAATGGAGCATTATCAGTAATTATTTTCCTGGGAACACCAAATATAGATAGTATACGCTATTCCAGAAATTGCATGATTATTGTTTCAGTGGCTTGCCTTGTGGGGATGGCCTCGATCCATTTTGTGAAGTAATCAGTGGAGGTTAGGATCCATCTATGCTTCCCTGAAGAATGGGGATTGATCTCCCTAATAAAATATAGTCCCCATTGCTGGAAAGGGGATTCGACTTGGATAGGATTTAAGGGCAATGGCACCAACTTTCTCCCGCCTTTAAAAATATGACATTTATGGTAGGCCGCTACTTTCTTATGGGTGTCATAGAATATAATAGGCCAATAGAATCCAACCCTCATAATTTTATTTACTGTGGTTTTCCAGTAGTGATTCCCTCCACACTCCCATGCATGGAAATATTCAATGAGTTTCTTAGCCTCGTGCTTGTCCACGTAATTCAACAAAATTCCCCCAGGCTCTTTCCAATACAATTTCTCATTCAGGATGTAGAACCTTGTCGCTTTCTATTTGAGGAATCTAGATCTCATTTTATCCATGCCATGAAGAGCCTACAAATGCTGCAGAATGAAAATGACATCAACATACCATGGTGATGATAGAAAGTACTTACCTATCGAGGGGCCTAACTGTCTCTGGGGCTCCTATTCCTCAGCTGACAACTCAGCAATCTGTTGCACCTGCAACAATTTCCCAAAATTCTAAAAATTTTAGGACCCTCCTCTACTTTGATTTAGTGGGTTTTTCTTCTCGACTTTGGTCTATGATTTTTCGGAAGGTTTTACAGCCCTTTGATTTGCTATCAATTGATCTGTTTTACTCCTTTAATACTTTTAATTGATCCCTTCCATTATCAAGATCATCTTTGCTTTTGCATGTCTTTAAAGTCATTTTTTTTCATCGGGAGTTGAGTCATTTGTTCTTCCCGTAGTTGCGGAGGTTGCCTGCTTTGTTTTTCACCGTTGCGGATGGTTTATTGTCTCGCCGTTGTGGGTGAGTTTCGGTTCTCTGACGTTTCGGGTGGTTTTATATTCTTCATCGGAAGGATTGAGTTCTCCCTCGTCCGACGTTGCGGACAGATCTTCTTTCCGGGCGTCCGCCGTTACGGGTCATGTTGGGCTTTGACTTTATCTTATCTGCCGATCTGCGCTTTGATTTGTCTTCCAGATGCGTATCGGAGCTTGTTAGCTTCGCGCTTTCTGTCGTTGTGGATGGAGTTCAACTTGTGAACGCTCACCGTTGTGGAGGAGTCCCATTTCTTGGCTTCCGATGTAGGTTCCCGCCAGCGCCCGATCTTTTGTTTACGTGCTCTATCTGCCGTTGCGGGTGAATTGACGCTGGGAACTATCCGCCGTTGCGGAAGGTCTATGACTCTCGCCTCCCTGTTCCACTTCCATTCCATGCCCGATCATTGTGATTCATGCGTTCTATTAGCCATGGCGGGTGAGTTGGTGCTGGGGACCATTCGCCGTTGCGGACGGTTTGGGGTTCTAGCCGCCCGACTCAGGTTTGGTTCCGCAGCCGATTTAGAGCTCTCGCACGTGCGACTTTGTTTATATACGGGGGGCAGGGGTTTTGGATTTTTTATTGTTATTTTGGGCCCGAGTTGTCATTGTCTTCTTCGCGCTGTTGACCCTGCGAACTTTGTGAAGCTCCGTGCTTGTACCCGCGTCCAGGTGTCGGTTGGAAGCTCAACCGTTGTCGCCTCACCAGCTGCGCCTTACTGCCAGGTAGGATCGTTACCACCTTACCTAGTGCTATTCAAGGTTTTGATTGGGTGATGTGCTGGGGTTTGGGGTATTACTAGGGTTGTGTATACACTTCCTGTCCTGGCCGCATACTGAGTTTTCCCCGCGGCTAGGTGCCATAGTCGCTTTTCTTGTGTTTTACGCCCTAATATTGAGATAATGTCTGGTTGGGGTAGCTGTTTGCGGTTAGAAAGGGGGGTAGTCGTTTTCTTTTATAAAGCCCATGCTTTTATTTGTTTACCTCGGCCATTTTAGTTCTGCCCTGCGCGCAGTGGAGGAAGGCGCGGTGCAAGCAACTGTTATGCCGCCTGCACCTGTAGTAAGGAGGTCCAGGAAGTAGTTTTGATGGGGGTTTTGCTGAGGATCTGTTAATTTTCCTCTGTTGATCAGTTTGCCTCATTTGTTTGCCCTTTTTTGAGCCCTAACCTCTGCCCACGCCACGCAAGTCGTCGTTTTCGGCTGTCTGAAAACCTAGGGTTTTGACGCTGTAGTGTTTACTATTTGAAGATAGTATGGATGGTGGTGCTGATGGGAGCGCTGTGTGCAAAAAGTGGTTTTTGATGCCCGCAGTATCTAGCCACACCGATGTAACTAACATTCCGCGAGCCGCGTATACTTTTGCAGTCTGTAACCTTGATAAAGCCATGTCGTCAAAGTGTTGATATTGTGGACAGTTACATTTGCTCCGTGCATTTTAAAATTCATGCGTGTGCTTTATGGTTTGTCATCATGAAAATGGCATATTGTGAATTAATGTAGATTTTAATGACATCCCAATTAGGATTGATCAGGTTGTAATATGATGTAGCATTAGGACATTGTTCACTATATTGCAGTAGTGGACTGAAACCTAGTTCGTGCTGGTAGTATTGATAGAGAGGACATAGCTGGGTGTGCATACATGCATTGGTTGCTTTTCTTGCTTGCGCATTAACATGGGAAAATAACACATTTCATAATATTGCATGCCAGTTCAATTTTTTAGCCTGAAGGGCTTATGTCTGAAGTTCATTTACAGTCATGGTACACTTAAGAAAGAATAAACTGATGAACAATGTTCACAAATTTGAATTTTTTAATGTATACATGGCAGGAAGAAGCCGAACTTACAATGTCCAAGAGGCAGAAAAAGAAGGCTCCTATGGCCGAAGAACAATCGGCAATAGAGGTAGTCACACAGACATAATACATATACGAAGACACCCAGTGTGTCTCAGGCGTTGAGCCTGAGTATAAATGGGATGAGGTATACAGATTGATTTCCCGCAGGGAAGTCCCAGACATGGGTCTCGAAGAGGAGCCCATTTATGCCAACATAGAGAAATCAGCCATCATGAAGGTGGCTACCAGACCAGAGCTGTTCCCATGCTCTGATGTTATGAGATGGATTCTGCCCCACACAAACAACAACACAATGATTATAGGAAATGTCGAAGGTCAGGGCTATGCTGCATTTATCCCAGGATATGTGGCGCTGGCCTACCACCTGCCAGAGCCTCAAATCTTCCTGTCAAATGATTGGTTAGATAACCTCAGGATGGATTTAGTGGAAACCCTGAAGAGAATGCTCTTGGCAGGAAATCTCTATCGACATAGAGAAACCGAAGATTATGATACAGCGAGCTTAAGAGCTCCTTACAGATTTGTAGCTCTGATGCTAAACAGGATCTTTGGTAGGGCCAGTGGCAGACTCTTCAAATTTGAATGGGTCCCTATTATGTTCCATGTGGCGACCCAAGGAACAGTCTTTAACTAGGCCAGCCTAGTATCAAGTAGTCTCTCTTCTTGCGTAGCTGCAGCCTTGGGAGGAGGAGAAGCCTGGAAAAAATCTGAATTATATATGAGTTCCATTTTGATAGACTGCATACTATGCAGCCAGCCTTTCCCCGGTCTCAAGTGTGCCTGGGATAGGGAAAGAATGCCCATATATGCAGCGTACAAACCTCTGTGGGCTCATCAGTACCACAGTTATTATAGAGAAGTATGTGAGCATTTCATTATGCCACTATACAAGCTTATCTTCCGGAAGGAATGTGACTGCATGTCGGAAGATGCCATGCAGGTAATAGAGGAGTATGGAGATTATTTCTTGACAGACAATGGTATGTACCTTAGAATGTATGGATGCTCAAAGACACCTTATCTTCTGCCAAAGTATGCAACGGATTATGTAATCCATAAAGAGGCGGTCAGACAAGTGTTCATTGATAGAGTTGGTCATTTCCTGTTCCAACATAAGAAGGCTGCATATTCCCCTTTACCTTTCAAGTTAGGTAGCTGCAGATTCGCTAATGTGAAGCAAGCTCCCGAATTTATAGAGGAACTAGGGAAGTTCCATTTTGGGGAGATGCCTTTCCGGCGCAATGACACTCAAAGTAAAGTGGCTGAGCACTGCAAGAATCATAAAGTGTTCTATGAATATACCCATCATTATGATAAGGATGAATCTATTTTTCAGAGGGCTCCAAACATGACGGCACTCAGCAGAAGGTTCAAACCAAAGTACCCCACCAAAGGTGGAAAAGGGGGAGAGCAGGCCAAAGCTGAGCCAGCCAGAGCTGAAGAAGAGGCCAAGAAAAGACAGGAAGAGGCCCAAAAGCTAGAACAGGAAGCTGCAGAATGGCTGCAGAAAGGAGAGGAAGAAAATAAGAAAGCTTCCCAAGAAGCATCTGAGAAAGCCCAAGAAGCAGCCAAAGAGGCTGAAGAAGCAGCTAGACTAGCAACCGAAGAAGCAAAAAGAAAGCTGGATGAAGAGCTTCAAGGGCAGGAGGCTAAACAAATAGAGTTAACACAACAGTTAGCCTCTGAAACACCAACAGAGCAGAGGCTCGAAGAGGAAAACCCTGAGGTGCAAATCTTTCAAGTACCTACTGCCAGCACTCCTATAACCCCTATACTTCAAATAGTGCCTTTAGTCCAGAAGAAGGGGGAAGAAGTCCCGGACTTCAGCACTGTCTATTACGACAGGGCCACCAAAAGAATCACGAGGAGGATGAAAAAGAAGGTGAAGGCAAAAGATCTATCAAGAAAAATGGTCATAGATACATCAGTCATGCTAGGGACAGACAAAGACCCCATGCTCACGATAAGAGCCGGGGCTGCACTAATTGATGCCTCCGCTGATAATATAAAGAAAGTGATGATTGAATTAGAATAAAAAAAGAAGACCACTGCTCAGCTAAAGGACACACTGAGGCAAGAAAGAGGTGAGGGTAATAGACTAAAAAGGAAGTATGAGCACATGCTAAGGGAAATGGAATCCACAAAGGGTGAAATCCATTCCCTCCAGGTAGAGGCGCAAGCCAAAGAGACAGCACAAGAGGCTCTAGAAAATGTACAACAGGAAGTCCAAAATCTGAGAAATAAGAAGGAACAGTTGAAGGCAAAAGTGGAAGACCTAGAGGCGCAGCAGTATATTATCTATGAATACAATACTACATACACCCAAGGACTGAAAGAGCAGCTGGATTCTCTGAATGCCGAACTAGAGATGGCAAAGGAACAACAAGTCGATCTGCGGCCTTTTAAAGAATATATCCTAGTGCAAAAGGATAAAATGCTGCAGCTGCAGACTGCTTTGGAAGAAGAAAGATGCAAAGTTCTTCAGATGGACAGCAGGTTGGAGGAGATCATAGAAACTTCCTCCTATTTCCTAGACAGGTCCCAAGATGTTCTTGAGGTCTTGAACACAAGAATGGCAAGACCAGAAGATGATGCCGAGATCCCAGCAGAGCTATCAGTCAAAGATCATCAAACTCTCAGGAAAGATCACAACCTGGTAGAGTTTTCCATCAGCACTACTGAATACTTTAAGAAGACTGTCAAGAGGACACAGGGAGCATGCTCAGAGTATTTTAAAAGGTTCCTCAATGCTTACAACCGCTGCCAGATAGAGGCTGAGCTCAGATTTGAAGAGTTCCCAGATCATGAGGCCTTTGTGGAAGTATTGCAGAAAAGACATCAAGAGGCAGAGGCCAGGACGCAGCAGATTCAATCCATTGATGCCATGGTACTGAAGAACGAAGTGGGCCACGCAGCCATTGGCATACAAATTCTAGAAGACCAGCTTCAGTTGAGCCCAGCAAGGATTGAGGCCATCAGGAACTAGGTTGACAAGTTTGAGATTAACATCTAGTTCCTAGAGCCATGCGCTTTTGAAGGCCTCGCTGGTGAAGCAACAGCGTGGAAAAAATTCTTTGAAAACCAAGCAGGATCTTCCTCATAGAGGACCGGTCAACTTTTTATTAATGTAATATTTTTGTAAAAGTTTTGAGAAATGAAGCGTTGGGAAAGCAAAAGGTTGGGAAGCCCAAATGTCACTTTGGGCAGCCCAACCATTTTGAATTTTTGTATAAAAGTAGGAAACGTAGAGAAGAAAGGGGCTTTTTTCCCCAGCAAGACTGGATGATGTATTGTAAGAAGAACTATTTCCTTTTGCAATAAAGATTTACAGTTTTCCTGTGAAAGAAGATCGGTGGAATTTCAAATGTTTTGCCATGGATAGTTGAAAGATGAACTACTTTGTTTTTCAGCACTGTGTCCATGAATCGTGAGATTGTTCTAACTTATGACCTATGTCTTGTTTAAATGATTTCTGATTTATTTTATGGAATAACCACCATGAGTAATGCACGCTTCTCATGAAACAAGTAGCTACCTGGTTGTGAAATATCTTTAATTGTTCATGCATGTAAAAGTTAATGTCAGCTATCTGTAATTGCTTTTATTATGTGTGCACATCCGCATTACTCATTTATGTTAATTACAAGTTGGCTTCCTGGGGATAGGATAGATAGGTAAATAGGTAGGCATATGGATAAGTAGTAATTTTATCTCATTCCTGTATGTGTGATTCAGATGCATGGCGAGCCTAAGACGAGAGGTAAGAACCTGTGCATCACATTGTGAATGCTCTTTGCATCTTCCACCACCTTGCATGTCTAGTTAGATTCTTGCATATCATTCTTAAGTCAAAAAATACAAATTCCGGTGGACCGGGCTGCAACCGGTAAACCCTTGTTGTTACTTTGACCTACGGTAGCCGGACCTTAAAACCGGACGGATTCCCTATCCCAAACAGTCAACGGGCTAGTTGGGAATGTTGATTGGGGAGAATCCCTTACTGTTGTTGCCTGCGAATTTCGCGGCCGCAACACAATCATATGTAGTCGAGAGCATCACAATTGGACTGGGCCATAAGTTTAGCTAACCCATGGCCCTTTACCAACTTTGTGGGTTTGATTTCCAGATCATACTCGAGAAATATTGCAATCCATTTCCCCCTTCGTCCCTCTGGATCCGGTTGAGTTAGAATGTCTTTCACAGTGATGGTGGGCACATGGGCTATCACATGGGAGTGCAAGATGTATACTCTAAAGTACTTTAAGGATTGCACCAGAGAATATGCCTGCTTATCCCGAATATTGTATTTCAGGGGGGGGTCCCTCGACGTTTTTCTATAGAGGGCGATGGGATGATCATATCCTTCATGGTTCTTCTGCAGCAACACTTTTGCCATTGTGTGCTAGGAGGAAAATGAGAATATGAGGAAATATTTGGAGAAATATGGCCTCACGAGGACAGGTTCCTTGGTTATGTACTTCTTTATTCCCTCGAAGGATTGTTTGGCTTCGGGTGTCCACCTGATCTCTTGGTCTTTCCCTAGCGTGTTAGTTATATATTTGACTATTTCAACAAATGTAGCAATAAATATTCTAAGGAAATTTACTTTACCAAGGAATGATTGAACCTCTGCCTTGTTTCGAGGGAGCTCAATTTTGCTGATAGCTTCGACCCCCTTGGGATCTATCCCAATACCTTCTTGAGACATTATATGCCCGAGCAGCTTTCCTTCCTTCATAACAAATAATGATTTTTTGGGATTCAGGGAGATGCCAAATTTGCTGCACTTTTTGAATGTCTTCAACAAGTGGGTGACGTGTTCTTCATCACACTTGAAGAAAACAGTGATGTCATCCAGATAGATAACCATGATTTTATCCTTTTCGTCGGTGAATGTTATGTCCATGGCCCATTGGAAAGTTGTGCCCGCGTTCATCAGCCCAAATGACATTTTAGCGTACATGAAGGTGCCCCAAGGGGTGGTGAAATCTCTCTTCTCTTGGTCATCTGGATGAACCACAATCTGGTTGTATCTTGAGAAACCATCCAACGTGGAGATCCTCTGAGAACCCACTACCCTTTGCAAGATATGGTCCATTTTGGGAAGAGGGTAATGATCCTTCAAGGAAACTTTGTTCAAGTTTCTAAAGTCAATGAAAATTCTTATTTCCCCATTCTTTTTTCTAACAAGAACCAGATTCGCCACCCAATGTGAGAATCAGATGGCTACAATGATTTTGGCTTGGAACAACTTCTTGATCTCCTTTTCTACCAGAGGAAACAGCTTGGGATTCATCCTTCTAAGCTTCTATTTGAACGCCATCTCATCCTTCTTGATTGGTATGGTATGTGGGATGATGATTGGTGTCATAAGCCTTGAGGTCCTTGTAATTCTAGGAAAACAAATTTGAATATTTTTTCATCAGTGAGACATACCTCTGTTTGGCTTCAGGCGAGAGGGTCCTTGCTATTTTGATGATCTTGGGCTGCTCTTCTGTCCTAATATTTACCTCTTCCACATCTTCATAGTTTGGGACCAATTGTGGCTCTCTCACCACATCATTCGGGTAAAAAAGCTTCTATAGAGGGACCAGACCCATGAGGATGGAATTTCCCTTCAACTACAGAATTTCTTTTCCGTACAAGTTATTCTCATATCCCCACTAAGCCTCATGCTCGTGCAATTTAGAATCCTAAACCCTTTCCTCATCATCTTCTTTGGTGTCATTTTCAGCAATGGGCTCCTATTCTTGAATTGCTTCCTCTGGATCTGTCGTTTGGCTTTGTAAAGGCCCTTGATTGGGGGAAACTTCCTCCTGAAATTTGTTTTCTTCGTCGACAACTGCTCCCTCGAACTCCCCAGTGAGGGTGAGGAACTGGTGGATTTGTTTATCATCTTTGAACACTTTCCATCTCTTCACATTATCCGAGATGGAAGGTCTATGCTTTACTTCGATTTCATATTTCCCTATAGGATGTGCATGGACATTAAAAGATGATGCCAAGGTAGCCAGGGAATCCTCTATGCAGTTCTATACTCTAGGAATCAATTTGAAGCTGTATTCCTCGAAGCCTTCTATGAGGTCCTGAGCGGCGTTCTGGTAGATCCTTATTTGGGGATTCCTAACCTGGTATTCGTTAGTCATTTTCTTGATTACTAGCTTGAAATACCCTCATAATACCACCCTCCTGACACAGAGCTTATTCAAATCTAGGATTGCCAATATCATCACTTCATATTCTACTTCATTATTTGTACAGTCAAAAGAAATCTTGTAGGAATACCTCAAAGCACGGATTCCAGGGGGTCTCATCCATACCCTTGCTCCTACTCCTCCTTTGCAAGCTGACCCATAAAAATCCACGTCCCACCTCCAGCCTAACTCCTCTTCAGTAGGAATGAAGGAAACATTCTTGAAATGGGAACCACCTTCATCTCCATCCGTAAAGAAAATTGTGGAACCCATCTCTGTGTCCAACGAGTATATGGGGTGGTTTTGCGGCCTCTCAGCACTGGTTACCATATATGCCAAATTTTTCTCTCTAAAAATCCTTCTCTGTATCCAAAAAATGGGAATAGTGGCATACGACATGTCCTTCTGGAGGGCGCCTTTGAGCTTGGCCACCCAAGATCTAGACAACAGCATCCCAAACTTTGGAGGAATATCAGCCACCACCATGACCATGACGAGGGTTTTAGTAGGGATTTGAGCGAGAGAGATGACCAGGCTTTGATGAGGCCTAGGCATTTGACTTTATTAGAATCAAATGAGAAAAGATCTTTGTAGGGTATGGTCACGTCCAATTCTAGTTGATCCATGATCCTTCTAGGGATTAGGTTGTGGGAGGCTCCTGAATAGAGCATGGCATTATGTAGGATGGCATTGTGTATGTTTAGACTAACATAGAAGGGGGGAACTTCTTCATTGGAGGGTTCATCCACACGAGGGGCCGAACAGGATGGTGGGCTTATCAGCTTGAAAATTCAGGATATCCGATATGGCAGAGATTTCCCCTGGAGGTTGCAAAACTATGGCAATTTTGGAATGATATTCTTAATTCTTCAGTAGTTCAGTGAGGGGTACAAAGATTTTAATCTTCGCAATTTCAGCCTCCAGGTTGAAAGAAGCCTGTCTGAGGTTAGAGCTCCGGGGATTTTCTTCCCTTCGTTCCTTCCCTTTGGGATCCGAAACATTCTTGGGGTTATCTCTGGGAGGTGGATCAGGATTTGCTCCCTGCCTCTCTATTTTTCATGACTGAAGCATCTCTATTCCTTAGGATGATTTGTCTCATGCGTCTAGGACCGCGAGATAATACCCTCTTCTAAAGTCATCTGTCTCACTTGGAAGTATCTCCCCTCTTTCCAGGAAAGCATTGTCGTGTTCTTCTTTGGTGAGGAAAGTGACAGGGGGTTCGGTATCCAGTTGACAGATTTCATCCTCAGTTTGATTCTCCCCATCACGATCCAAGAAATTCTCTTGGAATGGAGGTCTAATAGGTGGGTTGGGAGGATCCTTTTTCCTATTCTAGGAAATTTGAGGCCTTCTGGCATTTAGATTCCTATTTTGGTGTTCTTGGTTTTCCCCGGGAGGTGGTTTTCCGTCTACTGAGAGCCTCTCCATAATTCTTTGCATGGTTCTCAGCATTGTGTCAATTCTGGCCTCTTGCAATATCTAAGTGGAGAGTCGTTCCAGTTCTTTGTCAAATTTTCGCTCCCCTTCCTCTCTCCTCCATTCCCCCTTGTCTCTTTTCTTCTTTCTTGTAGCGACCAGGTTCACTTCCACTTCTATGGCATCTCTCATCGTAGTGGATAAGTACGTTTATCTTCTTTCACTTAGCCATAAGGAGAATTCACCATTGAAATATTCTGCGTATTGGAGCTGGGCGGAACCTATGGGAGGTTTAAATTGAGCAGGGATAGAATTGTACACTTTCATGAACTTGTCCGAGAATTCTTAGACAGACTCTCTCTCATTCCTCCTCATGGAATGATACTGAGAGAGATACTACTTGGGGTTCTTTTGATTTACCCATTTGTCTTTGAAAGCATCCTTGAAGTCTTGATAGCTCAGAATAGATTCATCTGCGAGGTTTTTGTACCATTTCTTCACTTCTCCAGCAAGGGTCTAGGAAAATAGCCTGACCTTAACATCATCATGATCTACCTCTTCTAGGTCGACCCAGTCTGAAAACCACCCCAAATGCTCTTAGGTCAAGTACCCTCTTTCTCCGTAGAACTGCTTGAGCCTGGTAGCGTACCCCAGGGGAGGTCATGTAGAGCCACAGGGAGTTGTATAGGAGCAAATATGTTGGCCCTCCTTGGGGGTATAACCAGGCTTACTGGAGGGGTCGAGAGTGGTGTGGTAGGAATCGATAGGCTGTGAGGTATAAAAAGGTGGTGGGGTGTTGGGGAACGGACCTTAAAGGTCCTTAATTTTGGCAACTCCATGGTTTTGGTGCGAAGCTTGTAAGCAGAGTTGTGGTCCAAAATAGTCTTAGGGGTGTCGGGGTTGGGTAAAACCCCCTCTTTTTGTAAATAACCCATGGTTTAAAGTCATGGTTTTTAATCCCATGGTTTAAACACATGGTATTGTAATAGTGCACTAGTATAAATAGGCACTTATGTAAAGGAGAAAGAGCTTTTTTCGAAGGTTCTTGTATGATGATAATTTGATGCGAAGAAGCTAAGGCCTAATTTTAAGTTTAAGGTTAAGTCCTAGCTGTGTGCATGGACGACCTCTGCAGCTGAGTGCGTAGATGTTTTTGGAAGGGTTAAGTCCCAGCTGTGTGCATGGACGACCTCTGCAGCTCAGTGCGTAGAGGGTTTTGGAAGAAAGGATCTGTCGCTTGGTGCGCAGTTTTGGGTTGTTGAGAAGATTTGCAGCTGAGTGCACAGATCAGAACTGTGTTGTTTGTAAAGAGTTGAATATAAACGCAGTTCTGTGGATGTAGCCCCTACACTGGGGGTGAACCACGTATATCTTGTTTATTTTGTTCCTGTTATGTTTTTATGCATTTGATAAATTAGGTGAATGATAAGTAAAATATATTGTTAAGTATTAACTTCACTGTGAATTCCCAGTTAAGGGTTAAGCAAGTAACTGTCTGTTTATCTAAATTGTGAATCTATTTAAGTGAATGTCGAAGCTCTGTATTGTATAAGTATACTTTGTTAAGGATAAAGGTACATTAATATCCCTCTTTTGATTACAGAACCTGATTCTGCGGCACCCCATAGCTGTTTCGGGTGAGACTGCAACCTGTTCGCAGGTTGTTGCCGAAAGAGCCAACACTATGGGTCTTTTTGTTGGTTGGTCAAAAAAAGTATAAGAAACCGGGTCTTCCCAGCATCCAACAAATTGGTTCCGTTGCCGATTGAACAAGTATCTGCTCAAGAGGGATCTATGTCGTACCTCAAGAGACATGTTTTGGAGGCCCTCAGTAAAAGAAATCAGTGATTGGGTTGAGGATACCTATCTGAAATTTGCTAAACAAGAAAATAAATATCCTCGTCATAGTTTAGATGAATTTTTACAAAGGTACATTTTTTCTGATATTTATGAAATTTTCTTTGGTAGTATCCACATAGAATTGCACTAGTGGTTATCCAGGTTGACAGAAAGAAGGACAAACTTCCAAGAAGATCAGTTTCCTGCCTGGACCCCAGAAAGAATTAAGCTGTTGAAAAGAGTGAACAACGTGGTATCAAGAGCTGTTGACTTCTGGACAACGTGAACCCTTGAAGCATTTGTGACGGAGTTCACCATCGACACACATACTTCTTTCAACGAAGCAGAAAGATAGTTTTTCAAAGGACCAAGGTGTAAGTACCTGAATTCATTAAGTCTGAAAATTAAAATGATCTTGGCTGAGAAATGCATATTGCTTATCGAATCAGATTGCTAGATTTATTGCTACTAACCTATGTTTGAAACCGAAAGTGACTTCGACGAGCAAAGTGGTTTCCTTCCCAACGGTAAGAGATACAAGAGAACTTTTGGATCCTTTACCCTAGGCCAGAATACCAGTTATACCCCTTTAATCCCAGAAGAGTTTGAATATGAAGAAACCCCTTTTGTTAGAAACCTTCTTATAACTCTGCAGCGCAGATCTGCTATCCTTGAGAACCTGTCGTAGTCTGAAAGTAACCCTAGCCCGAGTAGTCCTGTCACAGGTCAGTCTACCTCAGTAAGTCCCTCCCCCCCCTGTTACCAGTTTTCCCCCTCCTCCTCCCCCTCCCCCCCCGCTCGATCCACTATGGCCCATATGAATGATGATATCAAAATCCCAGTCTTTAGAGGAACTGGATCAGAGGATCCAGAGCAGTTTTGGTTCTTATGCGAAGCTGTTTGGACTGCTAAGAATATTATGGATCAAAATTCAAGAACAGCGCAGCTGGTCACTTCTTTTAGAGACCGAGCTTTGACCTAGTTTATGAAGTTCTCCAGTACCTAGAACAATGTCTTGGCTGATATTAAAAAAGCAATGATCAAAGAATTCAAGAAGCCTAAATCAGAATCACAGTCTATAACCGAACTAAAAGAAATTCAGCAGAAGCGAGGTGAATCAGTTTGGGACTTTGATCAGAGGTTCAGGGTTCTGTTGGATCAAGTTAGTTTCACTATTGGACTAGAACAACATAAAGAATGGTTCATTGCAGCACTCTTGCCTCATATCAGGACTCCACTTATGCAACAGAAGGTTGCTGTTCAGCAAGAGGCATTGGAAATTGCTATGAAGCTTGAAACAACTCCTGTTGGAGATAATTCTGGAATAGCTCAAATACAAGCAGAGTTAGAAAAAATGGCTTTGGAGCTTCGTGACATGAAAAAAGGGAAAGCTATTCATGAAGAGGTTTGGTGTACACGATGTAAGACAGAAGGTCATGACAAAGAACAGTGTCCCGCATTAAGAAATTATTTGAATACTGGTGCACCGAACCCGTTTAACCCTACTGTCCTATATTGTGAGATCTATAGAACAACTGGCCAGCATTGACCTGAAGATTTCTACCTGCTGTAGAGATATGTTCAAGTACCTAAGAATCCCTACTACAAGTTCTATAAGTTAGTTTGACACAACGAAGATGAATGTCGCAGCTTTGACCTCACGAGAGAGCGAACCTATGATGCTTATAGGGTACAACCCAATGCACAAGGCAATTATGGATATGGTTACCATGGTAATACATATGGCCGAGGTAATTTCATAGGTTGTGGTCATGGTGGTATGCCTAGAAGAGGTTGAGGCTAGGTTATTTGCTATAACTGTAATCAGGCATGACATGTATCTAGAGACTGTCATAACCCAACTACGACATGTCGATATTGCAGAGCAGTCGATCATGTGATTGAGCAATGCCCACAGTTGATAGCCAAGATACAAGAAAGAAATGGTGCTCCTACTCAGAATGTTCAGATGATTGCTGTAGAGAAAAGACCTGTCCCAGCCATTAACGTTGTTACAAGGAGTGGAGCTACGAAGCAAGTGCAGAATAACGAGAAACAACCTGACGAGGCTTGGGTCTGCAAGACCCCAGAGAAAATTCCAGCCTTCGATGTTGGAAGAGAAAAAGGAACATTTATGGAAGCTAAAAAAGACTTTGCTGATCCGAGAACATCAGTAGCAACCACGCAACAGCATCAACAGCAGTTACAGTCTCAAGAAGCTGCGCCGAATCAAGTAAGTACACTAACATCATTTTTACAGAGTTGTATGAAGCTATTAAGAAATCAAAATGCTTTGAATGAGTTACAGAAAATTATTCAATCTTGTGAACCTCATTGAAGCTCTGATAGAGGGAAAAATGTTAATAGAGTTAGAAGGACTGGAAGAGAAATGAGACTGCATGCTCAAATAGGAGATTATGACATGACTAATATCATTTAGACCTAGGATTAGAAGTGAATGTCCTAACTAGGCAAACATGGGAACAAATGGGAAGACCTACGCTTGAATGGTCCCCTATACAGTTGAGATTAGCCAATCAGTAGAATATTGTGCCCTTGGGAAGATTCCCTAGTGTACCAGTGGACATTGATGCAGTCAGTACCTTAGCAGATTTTGAAGTCATTGAAATAATTGATGATAGCAACCCTTATCTAGCCTTGCTAGGAATTGAATGGGAACTAGACAATGATGCAGTAATCAACCTTAAGAAAAGACATATGAATTTTGAAGGAAAAGGCTTGAGAGTCATAGTACCATTGGACCCTTCTCAAGGAGAAAGGTATACAGAGCCAGTCAGAAATGGAGATCAGGATGTTTTGGATCATATCTACAACATTACAGCTAAAGAAGAAGACTATGTTAACCCTACTTCCTAAGGTATAATGGATTGGTAGTGTGACAGTTCTTGCATGACTGATTCAGACGAAGGTCTAGAGAATTGGCAGAATAGACTTTATGAGCTACATGGACATCGATGTGCAATAATTACCAAGTCTATCAGATGGGTTGGCTTGCAGCCAAGCATCCTACCTACTTTTGATGGTTTGACAGACCTAGAATATTTTATTGCACAATTCTCAGAGCAAGTACCAGATTCACAGAAAATGGAGACTCTGGATTCAACATTCAGAGCCACAGCTGCAAGATGGTAGAATGGTCATAAAAAGTATATTCATAGCTGGAGAGCTTGTCAAAATTTTCTTCGCCTGAGATTCATGGATCAATCGCAGGAGGTGCAAAGCAGATTTAATGGTAAGACTAGCCCCCAAGAACATTTGGAGCAGTGTTATGAAGCATGGAAGCATGTACCTTGTGAAGAATGGGTACATAGGTTTGTACACACTCTGGAACCTGTAGCAAAGAATTGGTATGCAGAGGTGGAGCTTCGCCATGGTACTGTAAGTTGGGATAACCCTATTGATAGTTTTGTGCTTACATTTTCTATTAATGAATTTTTCCCTGCTTTGGACGCAGCTATTAGGTTGATAAATACTAAGGTATTTGATGATAAAGAAATAGCCGAGCACCAACTTGATTGGAAGGAACAAGAAGTTAATGCAGTAGAATGTTATAACCTCGCCATTGATGAAGACGATGATCCTCGCAACATTAATATTCCTAAGTCAGAAGGACATTGCGAAGTACATGGACCAGCAGTCGAAGCACCTGAAGTAACTCAGCCCTTGAAAACAAGGAAAGTAAACATTGGATCAGAAGAAATGTCTAAGTACGCTACCATTGGAGATTATTGGGATGAAGAAATGGTAAGCAAAGTGACTGAACTCCTCCATGAGTATCAAGACTTATTTTCGTCGAAGTTCTTAGAAATGAAAGGTATCCTTGGTGATATAGGAGTGATAAAAGTACCTTTGAAAGCTGATGCAAAGCCTGTGAAGAAACGACCTTATAGGCTGAATCCTAAGTATAAAGAAAAGTCAGGATGGAGCTAGATAAGATGCTCGCAGCAGAAATCATTGAGCCTGTCGAAGAGTCTGAATGGGTCAGCCCTATGGTGGTACAAGAAAAGAAGACCAAGGGAGAAATCAGAATCTGTGTTGATCCGAGGAAGCTGAATGATGCCTGTTTACATGATCCTTTCCCTACTCCCTTTATAGATGAAGTTTTAGACAATGTTGGAGGTCAAGAAGTGTATTCTTTCACTGATGGATTTTCAGGTTACCATCAGCTCAGAATTGCTCCAGAGGATCGACATAAAACAAACTTCACTACAGAAATGGGATATTTTCAGTATACTGTTATGCCCTTTGGATTGAAGAATGCACCTGCTATGTTTTCCAGAGTAGTCATATCTGCATTTAAGGAATTTATTTATAAGTTCTTAGAAGTTTACTTCGATGATTGGACTATCTTTGGTTTATTGAAAGATCATATAGCTAGTTTAAGACTTATGCTGGACAAGTGTAGACAGCATCAGATTTCATTGAACCTGAAGAAGTGTATCTTTTGTGCACCTTTTGGAATTCTGCTAGGTCACATTGTATGCAAGCAAGGATTGATGGTGGATCCTGTGAAGATAGCCATTATTGTGAATTTGCCACCTCCGAAGTCTGTTAAGCAACTTTGCACTACGCTTGGTCATATTGGATATTACAGGAAATTCATTAAAGGATATGCTCAGATTACAGCCCCTATGGAAAAGAAATTGAAGAAAGATATTAAGTTTGAATGGACATCTGAATGTCAGGAAAGCTTGGATATTTTGAAAGAAAATATAGTAACTGCCCCTATCTTAGTATTCCCTGACTGGAATAAGGAGTTTCATGTTCATGTTGATGCATCCTCCATTGCTTTAGGTGTAGTATTGGCTCAGTCAAGTGAAGGTAATATTGATCACCCTATTGCTTTTGCAAGTAGAAAATTGTCCACAGCAGAAAAGAATTATACTACGACAGAACGAGAAGGTCTAGCTATGGTTTATGCCTTGCAGAAGTTTCGACATTATTTGTTAGGATCTCATTTTAAGATGTTGACTGACCATTCTGCTTTGAAGTATTTGGTTAACAAGCCTGTGTTAGGTGGAAGGATATGCAGATGGCTAATTTTGTTCTAGGATTATGACTTTGAGATCATAGTTAAGCCAGGAAGACTTAACCTGGGGCCTGACCACTTGTCGAGGCTCGAGTCAAGAGAGGAACCCACTAGTTTGGATGAAGGTCTTCATGATGCCCAGTTGTTTTCCATCCAGATGGTTGATGACTATTTTCAGGATATTGTTCAGTACTTGTCTATAGGGTTTACACCTTCCGAGATGAAAACACAACAGAAGAAGCAGCTGGTGGTTAGAGTAGCTGACTTTACCTTGATAGTAGGACAACTATATAAGATGGGACCAGATGAAATACTGTGCAGATGTGTCTTGGAGCATGAAAATCCATTGATTTTGGCTGAGGCACATTCTAGAGTAGTAGGAGGCCATTATGCAGGAAAAGCTATGGCACAGAAGATTCTGACAGCTGGACTGTGGTGGCCTACGATTCATAATGATGCAAGAGAGTATTGCAACAGCTGCGATATCTGTCAGAGGACAGGAAAACCATCCAGAAAGGATGAGATGCCTCTGGTTCCACAGGTAACTTTACAAGCATTTGACAAGTGGGCTATTGATTTTGTTGGACCAATCAATCCCCCTGCAAAGAAATCTGGAGCAAGGTACATTATTACAGCAACTGATTACCTTAATCGTTGGGCTGAAGCTCAACCAGTCAAGGACCGTAGTGCTGCTACAGCTACGAAGTTCATATTTGATAATATTTTGTCAAGGTTTGGATGTCCTAGAATTCTCATGAGTGATCAAGGATCACATTTTCTGAATAAGACTATTGAAGCATTGATAGAATAATTTCAAGTATATCATAAAAAGAGTACTACCTACCATCCTCAAGAAAATGGAACTGTCGAAGCCTTTAACAAGATCCTTGAGCATGCTCTGACAAAGGTTTGCAATGTTAACAGAAATGATTGGGATCTTAGAATTCCAGCAGTATTATGGGCTTATAGAACCACTTGTAAGAAATTGACAGGCCATACACCTTTTAGGCTGGTATATGGATAGGAAGCAGTTATGCCCATGGAGTACATTGTTCCTAGCCTCAGAATATCTGCCTTCACAGGGATAGATGATCCAGCTATGTTGAATGAAAGGCTGGTGAGGATACTGGAACTAGAAGAAGACAGATTCATTGCAGGTTTCCAGTAGCAAGTACAGAAAGCTAGAGAAAAAGCATGGCATGTTAGACACATTAAGAAGAAGCATTTCCATAATGGTGATCTTGTGCTCTTGTACGACAATAAATTCATGAAGTTCCCAGGTAAGTTCAAGACACATTGGAAAGGACCTTACATAGTTCATAAAGTTATCAATGATGGCGCAGTCTAGTTAGCTAAATTGAATGGAGAAATTTTGCCCTCCATGGTGAGTGGAAGTAGATTAAAGAAGTACAGGGACAAGCTTGTACCCCCTGACCCAAAGTAATAGCAAGAAGAAGAGTCTAAGTACCAAGAACAGTTGAAATTGGGTACTAGACTATAATGACGCTGTTCTCAGAGAAGATTTGGCAGATTGAGGAAGTGTCGAAGGTTATGGAAGAAATTCTGTCGTGGGTCGAAGGTCAATATGGTGTCGAAGGTCCTTATTGTGGCAAAGATGAAGTTAGTAGTTGTGCCGAAGAAGAAAGGTGTGTCGAAGCTTAAAATATGACCGTTGGAAAAAATCAGATTTGGCGGCGCTGGTACGTTAACTGTATTAACTGCCTGTAACGATGAGATTTTGGGAAATCTAGCGCCGTTTGGACAAGATCAACAGCTGCTCTGTCAGATTTGGTGTCTTTAATGCACAGTTATGGAATATTTGGCTGTTGGATTCTATAAGAAGACACCCAAACTTGCGAATTTTGCATTACGCATTTTTCTTGAGTTAAGTCGATGTCAGCTGAACGTGAAGTCCAAGAATTGTTGAGCGAATTCAGAGAGAGGGGTCTGCAGAACCTTATGAGAAATCCACCTGCATCTGTACCTCGCAAAGAAACTCCCCTAGTGCCGAGTCAACCAATGCAGACACGATCAACCAGAAAGAAATATAAGGCAGAAGTTCGCTCTAAGAGGAACGAAGAAAGGAACAAGCCATCAGGAAAGACACCAGAGGATCCCGTGATGAATCCTTCCGGAGTATTTGAAGATCTTGGTGACGAAGAGAACATTACA
Organism: Pseudotsuga menziesii; assembly: GCA_001517045.1. Lineage (NCBI taxonomy): Eukaryota > Viridiplantae > Streptophyta > Pinopsida > Pinales > Pinaceae > Pseudotsuga > Pseudotsuga menziesii. Next base: position 1,520,355 of record LPNX010439387.1, read on the forward strand.
CCACAAAAACCACCATATCTTCCACCTGTTCGACCAGGAGTTCAGCCACCTCGGTGGACAACCAAGTTCACATTATGCACCCCTTCGTTGCCACAGGGCGTGCAATTGGTTGGAACGATGACAGGGAAAGTAGACCGGCTTAAGTATGCAGACCATGATACGAATGATCGTGGGAAATTTCCACAGTTCACACCAGGGAAATACCTGCACTTTGTCCATTACCTGGAGACCAGTACGACGCTACTGGAGGTGAAACAGTGGGCTGCTGGCTTGGAGCAACCTGGCCTGTTAAAGATGCTCAATGTCCCCCATTTCCGTCGCAGCACGCAAGTTACCATAGTGGTCAAGCAGCTATTGGCATTAGTGCATGATGGGCACCTGTGGATAGGAAGCCAGGGCATTGCCATTGATGGAGAGCTCATTCACAGGATTACAGGTTTGCCAAAGGAAGGCCTGATCCTGGCATTGAGTTCGTTAAAAAGCATGAAGACATGAAGCTGGCACAACACATGAAGGACCGCTTCGGCCTGACGAAAGGAAAGTGAGGATATAAAACCTCGACAATTTGGCACCGGAACATTCACTTTGCTGCATAGCTCCTAGCATGCAAAGTGATGCAGAAGTGCAGACCAAATGAAGTACATGCGCTGATTGTTAGTATTGCTGCGAACTGTGCCGAAGGCTACAGTTACAATTGGGCAGCGTACATTGCTAAGGAGTTCCTCGAAGATGTTCGCGATGCGTAGGAGAAAGGTATACCCTTTCGTTACTCATGGTTGTTAGTGCTTATTGCACTGGTAGGATGGAGAGAGCCTACCGAGGCACAATTTGTTGATGTGCGTCCGAATATGCCTGGCACAACAAGGTATGCATCTCTTTGGGTCTCGTAGGATAAGGGCCTGCAACAGATGACGAACTACGTGTTTTCCTTTTATGCCATGAAAATTTCTTGTGAGATCCTCGAGACGTCGTGGCTCAGCAATGAGCTATTTTCTCAGTATGCAGGAGTGGCCAATTTCAGGGCTGACATGCATCATGTCTTCATCCAGGCCTGCGCAGATAATAAGCATAAATGGTCAAAGTTTCCTTATGTGGTGACCCTGAAAGACATCCTTGCAATAGTTCAGCAGTGGTCGGCTGAATGGATGAAGGACGCAGGAACAAGGCCAAACATACCAATCCCCCTAGTAACAGATGTGGGCGCAGGTCCAAGTCAAGCGTCGTAGAGTGACCCACTCGAAGAAAGCGAAGAGCAGGATGAGTCACAGCAGAGTAGAGATGACCATGGTGGCGATGATGAAGCTGATGAAGAAGAAGAAGAATCAATAAAGACAATCTTAGACCCCAATCTCCCAGATAAGCGCAAGTCTCCAGAAGTGGAGGAATTTACGAAGCCTTCACCTAGAAAGAAAGCTAAGGCGTTGAAGGGAAAGAACATCGTTGAAGAGCCTTCTTTGATGATGGAAGAGCTTGATCAGGCTCTGACGAAGTCCACAGAAGTCTTAACCAGCAAATGGTCAGAGTTTGCAGCTACGCACCTTGATGCGCTCACTGACGTAGCGCAACGAATTGAAGAACTTAAGGCGTTAGCAGAAAGATCAGCGACTGGCGCAACAACAAGCAGTGCCCCAATAAGTGCGCAGCTAGATACTCGGCAATGGCCAGCTAGAAATAACAGAGGGCAAGTACCAAGTGCATCCCTCATAATCACTGACGCAACATCTCGATCGCAGATGAGTATGACAGTTGAGATAGACTACGCCAAGTTGTTTATGTTGGAGCTCCATCTTTGTCAGTTGGCAATCATAAAAAAGATCTGAGAACGCGACAGCTACTCACACAGGCAGTTGGAAAATTCCATGAAGCAGAGTGAGAGCCTCGCAGCGCAGTTGGAAGAAGCTGAGCAGAAAAAGAGGGAAGCAGAAAGCAAGCAGGCTGCACTGGCGCGAGTAATGGATGAGGTGTGTCGAAGTCTCCCTGATTTTGACATGCAGGCTGAAGAAGAACCAGAGCAGAGGATAGTCAAGCTGAAAGACTATGCACAACAATCTCGCAACCTAATAGAGAAGATGAAAATAGAGCATGAAGCCCAGATTGTGGAGCTTCAACTTCGTATCATTCCTGAGAGTCCATCAGAGATCAGGGAGCGGCGCTGCAGAGATATTCAAGCCTTAGCAACGAATATCTTAGATCTTGTGAGCAGTGCATCAAAGCTACTAGATGAAAGTATCAAGGCCTGGGTGAACTTGCAGGACAACCCAGAAGTAGAAAAGCTACAAGAAACCATCAAGCAGCGGCAGGCAGAGTTGGATGCAGTAAAGGCAGAAATCAAAACATTGCCTCCCATGCAGAAGATGCTTAAGGTGAAGCATAGCAATGACCTCCAGCAAGAAATTGAGTCCTACAGAAGAAAAGAGACTTTTAGTGAGCTCTGTGTAGCCTCTCATTAATGAGGCCTTGGAGTTGAGCACTGCTGCGAACAACCAGCTCAAAGTCTTCAAAGAGTATGATGCATTCGCACAGGAAAAGACTAGCGAAGCATCTGCAACAACACTGCAAGAGACAGTGGAGAAGGAGCAAGCAGCTGAAGATATCATGCGCAGCCTCAACAAGCAATTCACTATCTTCACCAACAAGATTCTTCCACCCGAAAAGTAGCAGAATGTCCCGGGATGGAACACTGGTGAGTCTTAGGGGCCTGTGCGTGGATGACCTCTGCAGCTGAGTGCGCAGAGGGTTTTGGAAGAAAGGATCTACCGCTTGGTGGGCAGTTTTGGGTTGTTGAGAATATCTGCAGCTGAGTGCGCAGATCAGAACTGTGTTGTTTGTAAAGAGTTGAATATAAACACAGTTCTGTGGACATAGCCCCTACATTGGGGATGAACCACGTATATCTTGTGTTGTGGTGGTTCTTGTTTATTTTGTTCTTGTTATGTTTTTATGCATTTGATAAAGTAGATGAATGATAAGTAAAATATATTGTTAAGTATTAACTTCACTGTGAATTCCCAGTTAAGGGTTAAGTAAGTAACTGTCTGTTTATCTAAACTACGAAGCTATTTAAGTGAATGTTGAAGCTCTGTATTGTATAAGTATACTTTGTTAAGGCTAAAGGTACAGTAATATTCCTCTTTTTCTTGCAAAAACCTGATTTTGCGGCACCCCATAGCTGTTTCGGGTTAGACTGCAACCTGTTCGCAGGTTGTTGCCGAAAGTGCCAACACTGTGGGTCTCTTTGTTGGTTGGTAAAAAAAAGTATAAGAACCCAGGTCTGCCCAGCATCCAACATGGGGAGTGGCAAAATTCAGAGGCGAAGGCATATCATTAGAGGAAATTTCAACTCAAAATGGGTCTCCTAAGAAAAATAATAAAATAATAGTTAAAATAATAAAATAATATTTATTAATTTTGGAGGAAGAAAAGAAAAAAACTACTTTTTTTGTTCATATTTTTGACATATCTCCCTATGTTTTTACTCAAATTTCAACTGAGAGAGATCCCTGGATGCGTAATTAATATCTGCATCCAACGAGTACCCACTTAGCATACTTTTGACGGACCTCGCTACCCCAAAACCAAGAAATAACCACTCGGCATACTCATCATCATATTTTTTCAGGTATTTCTTGTTTTTGGGGTAGCGGGGTCTATCAAAAGTATACCGAGTGGGTACTCATTGGATGCAAAATTTAATTTCGCATCCAGGGAGCTCTCCCAATCGAAATTTGAGTAAAAACACAGGGAGATATGTCGAAAATACGAACAAAAAAAGTAGTTTTTTTTTATGATACCTATCCCCAAATTTATATTAATAAATTGTTTAAGACCTATACGGTATTTCAAATTTAAAGCAATTTCATTTGCTAAAATATAATGACATGGAATTTGAATTAGTGCTAAAAGGCCCATTTTGAGTTGAAATTTCCTCTAATGTTTGTCCAGAAGCAGTGGGAGACGGAGGTGTGAAGGGAAATTGCCTTGCATTGTTGAGATTTGACAAGGATTGATCAATGGAGAACATGAGGTACTCAAGGTCTGGTGGGTACAGGAAACTTATGTCTAGAGGCTTTGCAGTCTAAGGTGACCAAGCAATGCGGGGGAAGTCAAATGTGGAGGTGTTGGATGCCAGGTCAGGGAGGCTAGATTTGGATTTAGTTATGGGTAGAGCTAACCCACAATCCTCATTGCAACCTTCATATATATTTCCAACAAAAATAGCATTATTAGCTGGAAAGGAAAATTTCCTAACTAACCTCTACAACCTCTTGGCCTTTCAGATCAAACTTTCAGGATCGAAAACTTCTTGGAAAGACCCTACATTAGGATTTCTTCTCGTATGGGTTCTTCTAGTCGCCAATATTTCCCAATGGAGATGCTTTCATAGTTTTTGTGGAGTTGCTAGAGCATGTGAAACCAATTGTGTGCCTAGGACCGACTACTCAACCAGGTTGTAGAATTGAATCTATGTCATCTTTCTCAAGGAGATAACAACAATTAGGCTCCCCGATAAGGGCATCAATATGTTAGCACCCTAAAATTTTCCAGTGGCTGCTGCAGGAAGTCATAGGGGTAACCATTTCAACCAAATTTAGACTGTATTCTAGCCTATACAGTCATAGAGGGCTCTCTCTTGTCACAAAGGAAAGAAACACATACGCATAAAGCTTTGAACAACACATAGAAGGATATAATTCTGTAGGTAACAAGGCGTTGATAGATTAAAAAATGGCAGAACAGACATACAAGAGAATCATTGGGCAATGGAGTTAAATCCTGAAGCAACCAAGGATATTATAGAAAAAACGAGGAAGGGAATTTCCTTTGTATTATGATGCAAAGTAAGCAGCACAAACAGTCAAATATCTTAAAAGAGTGGAGAGTGGAAAAGGAGAAAATCCCAGTGAAACAAGAGGCACCTATCTGAGGGCGAATCTCTTACACCACCTTTAGGAGAATAAACAAAAAAGGCTAGTACTTGCAGTGGAGCATAGGAGATGAATTACGAAGCATTTACCATAACACAATAACAAATGCAGCGTCTGATACAAGATTGCTTAGCTAAGAGCAAATTCCTTATATCCTAATCTAGAGTGCAGTAGCAGAAATAACACATAAATGAAAGTGATAAACGGGAAACACAGACTGAACACAACCATTGTGATGAATCTCAAAAATGCAGGAGCATATTTCTCATTAATACTTCCAAGAGAGTTAGAGAGATAAATGAAAGTAGAATTATTTCTGAATGAAAATTCCAACCCCTGCCTCATCAATTGAGGTCTTATTTATAATGTTGTGGCTCCCAGAACCAACCCTGAAACAAAGCCCAATTATGTTACAAAAATTGGGAATCAAATACTGGATTATCATTCAAATCCTAATAGTTTTCTGAGGTGGCAGGTCTGCCATGACGTTTTACCTGAAATGGCCTTTTGGTACAACACCCACTCCGGACCCAAAATGGCAATGCAGAGTATAAGATGCATGCTCGCTCATCTTGATGGTGATGCCCCATATTTCCCTAATGGTTTTAGTTTCTTAGGCGTGACTTGCTTCGCTAAACCTTGCTGGTGCTCCAATTGAGCATTGCGTTCATGGAGACTCCTTACCCTCGAACACCTTGAGTAGCATGGTGTTGCTTTAGGCTATAGATCTCCTCTATGCAGAGATCATCTATTGCTTACTATGGCCACTCGCACAATTTCGTGGCCTTTACCTTAATTATCCTCCTTGCACTTTTCATCGACGAAGACTAAGCACTGCTGATTTGAACCGCATCAGATCTTAGCCGTTGATAGACGAGGGACCCTTGAGCAAGTAGCACCGACCTCCTTTTCTAACGTCATGTACCTTTTCTGCGCAAAACCTTTTTCCACCGTGGATCAAAAGCGCTATGAGATCTAGGTCATCTAGATGCGTGAGCCCTACTATCACATCGTAACGCTATATCCTGCTAACCGCTGTGCATGTTGTTGTCATGAGTTGTGTTCCCTCCGTAGATAGTGAGTGTCAGAAGATCGTGGCCGTCGATGGTTTTTTGAGGGCAGGTATGAATTTCACGATCCTTCACAGTTAAATAGGTCTTGCTTCTTTTCTATGGTGAAATCCTCCTAGCGTCGATCTAATTTGGCTGTGCACTCATGTCATTGCTTTCCAGGATCTGTGGGGTCTAGACGGGTCTGCGGGATTTCCTTTTTGATTCCACCTGTCCACCTTATTGTCCTATCATCTTGGGATGGGGTAGTTCCCCTGTGCCAGTTCACTTCGAAATCTTAGCAATGGTGTGAGCCAGGTGCTAACAGGTGAGATAGAGAATTTTCTCGAGGTGTTTGAAAGTATACTAACCTTGACAATAATCCCAAAGGATATTGCACATGATCCTTTCTAAGCAGTAAGATCTGATAAAACCCCAACCTGAAATTCTGAGATCTCATAAAACCTACTTCGAGAGTGGAGATTCAATGTTGAATGGAATTTGATGATGAGTCACTTGAGTTGAGTAAAGACTGAAATTTGAAAATAACATACACAGGGGAAAATGCAACTGTAAAACCGAATTCAATCCATAAAATATAGGCAAATGTAACTCTAATTTTGATTTCCATGATCGATAGAAGGTGAACTAGCCCTTAGCAATTGCCATTTTTGGAAATTGGGGGTTAATGGGAGCTACTTCAAGATGTTCATGAGCGAAAATAGGTTCAAATCAAATTTTAAAGGGGAAAAATTGTTTTACCTAAGCTCCCCTTTCTAAATTTGATGGGGCTCACCTCCTCTTGATTAAAAATAAATAAATAAAATGTGGGCTAATAATAAGCAATGAGTGTTTAATAAAAAAAATCCCATTAAAAAGTTAAAACTCCTAACTTTATTCCATGGGCTAAGATTAGCCCCTAAAGTTTTTCATGTTTACACTGTTAAAGAGGGAAACTGTCAATGACTGCATCCAAATAACTACTTGAGGCAATATTCATCAGAGAAAATTTGGATTCTAAACTGGGTTTTCTAAGGAAAACACAACAACCACATCACACTACAAATATGTCATGTTACACTAAGTTAAAGGTGTTATCTAGTGAAGGTCAACGTATATTGTCTCAATAATGTTAGTTGACAAGTATCTTGGGTTACTATAGAGTTAAGATAAATCTAAAACTTAAAAAAGACTAAAATTATAATTATAATAAAACTAAAAATGAATAATCACTATTATTATTTTCTATAAATTTTATATTAAAAATTAAATTCTCTCTCTCTCTCTCTCTCTATAAAGCTACATAAAAT
>LPNX010439387.1:1527667-1709349 GCA_001517045.1 Pseudotsuga menziesii
TATTACAAAATTTTTGTGGGATTCTCTTATCCTCAACGGGATCCTCTTGTTCAGCTTGCTTGTTTTTACAAGCTTACATACTTGTGAACTTCTTGGTTATTTACAAAATGAGTCACCTCCATTAAGCCCCGAGGGAGGGCCAAAGTCAATTTTGAGAGTTTATCAGCCTCAATGTTCACCTCTATGTAAATATATTGGAAAGTGATTGAATCAAATGCAGTGATATGTTCTCTTAAGTCTTTTAGCAGATGCTGAAGGTGAGGAGCATTTATCTAAATGTTTCCATTTGCCCAATCTATTGTCAACTTGGAGTCCCCAAAGCGCTATAAATTTTGGACTCTTTTTTCCTGAGCCAATTTGAGAACTTCCCAGAGAGCTACAAGTTCTGCTTTGTTGTTTGTGCCCTGCCCTAGTGCAAATTTTATCTCAAATCTTGTGTCCTAATTGAGGTATAAGATGCCTCTAGCTCCTCCCAATTGTGGTTCCCCTTGACTGGCTTCATCAAAGAAACCCCATGGTTTATTTTTATCTATTTTCAGAGATTTAATTTTTTTTTGTAGGTTTTGGGTTGGGAAACGCTTGATGTTCATTCAATTTTTGCATTAAAACATTTGTCACTATCTATGAAGGTGTGCAAGTGTTTTTGAAGACATCTTTGTTTCTTGTTTCCCGTATAGTGAAAACAAAAAGAGCTGGTAGGGATTCATGGGTCCATACCCTTTCATTTCTCCACCAACGCTTTAATCTATTCTCAAGAGACTCATCCTAATCTGAATTGGAAGAAGGATCCAGCTTGTGGCTGAATTCTTTCCATACTGTGCCTGCATAATTACATTAAAAAAAAAGGTGTGTGCATGTTTCTCCTTCTGCTCTACATAAAAGGAAAATTCTAGGACCCATGAAGGCACGTTTTAGTAGTGCTTATCATGTTAAAATTTTGTTTAATCATGGCCAACCAACATGTTAAGGTGGATTTGAGGAGTGCCTATAGTTTCCATATTCAAGACCACCACCAACATTCTGTTTGTTGGTACTCCAGTTGAACCGCTGCTTCATATCCCAGCTTAGTTAAAAAATTACCCTCCTTCCTGTTCCATGTCCATATTAATTTGTCCTTATCCTCTGTTAAAAGAATGAAGTTGTTTCCAAGTTGGTTTATATATTTTCTCCATTCTGCTACTTCATTCTGCTCTAGCCCCAAATCTTGTGCCATTTTCCATACTGTTCCTCTGTGATCCTCTACGAGAGCTTGCATCTGCTAACAATCTAACTCCTCTGTCTACTATCTAAGTGATCAAGTGATCCGTTAGTCTGAATTTATGACTTGAACCTATCCACGGATATCGTCCTATATGGATACTTGTCCCATTACCAATTTTCCATGTTACCCAGTTCCCTATTAGGGAAAATTCCAATACAAAAGCTTTCAAGCATACTGATCCACCTTTGTGTGTTTTTACCATTTGTTTGAACCATTCTTCAATTGAGGAATTAGGGTAGTATTTGAGTCTCTTTGTTCTTCCCCACAAGGACTCAGGATTCTGAATCATGTGTTACAAGGATTTGGCTGCTAGAGCCTTGCTAAAGAGCTTATGATTTTTTATCCCCCAGCCTCCTTTGCACTTGGGGAGGACTATGGTGGTCCATTTCACTAATGGAATCCCCTCTGCTTTCTTACTTGTTGTCCATAAGAAGGAAATACATTTTTTCCTTATTCTTGACAAAATTCCTTTGGGTATGTAAGAAATTGAGGCCCACTAGACAGGGATGCTCTGCAATACTGCTTTCAACACTACCAAACGCCCTCCTCTTGAAAGAAATTTGTTGGTCCACATGGAAACCCTGTTTTCAATTTTTTTATACAGTCATTCCCTATCCTCACTTGCATATGCATTTGGTTTCAATTGAAACCCTAGGTACTTGAAACATTTTGATAGAGGAGTTATTGAGACTAGGATTATCTCCTTGGCTTGAGTTAGTATTTCCTCTTGAACCTTGTTGTGTGATAGTTTTGACTTTTCCAAATTGATTTCCATCCTTGCTGCGCTCTGATAATTATCCAAAAATTTAACCATATTTGCCATAATTTCCAAGGTTCCTTCTCCAAACATTAACACATCATCTACAAACAGAACATGATTAAGTTCAATCTGATTGTCAATTCTTACTCCCTTTTTACTCCTTTCTTCCCTAGCATTGTGTATGGATTTGCTTAGATCTTCTTCTACTAATAAAACGAGAAAGGGAGTGTTGAGGCCTAGAAAATCGCAAGCAACAACAGCAAGGGATTCTCCCTAGTCAATGTTCCCAACTAGCTCATGACTGTTTGGTATGGGGAATCCCTTTGGTTTATGGTCTGACGACCATAGGTCAGGTAACAAAAATAAAAGGTTTTACCGGTTGTGGCTCGGTCCACTGTGTATATTTTTGTATTTTTTAGCTTTAAGTGTGATATGCAAGTGCCTATCTAAAAATGCAGATTGATCAAGAGTACGAGGAGCAGTCACAATGTGATGCGCAGGTTCTTACCTCTCGTCTTAAGCTCTCTCACATCTAAATCACACACAGCCAAAAATAAAACTAACTAACTAACTAAGCTGTCCCTAGGGAGCGAGATTATCATTTAATGAGTAATGTATTACTGTTCATGTATTAAGAGAAATCACAAGTAGCTGTTCTTATTTCAAAACACATAAACATGAATAGATAGATGAACAACAAGATATCTAATTGTTTGTGAAAACATTCAATACTCATAGTAGAAATTATCATAAAATAAACCAGAGAACATTCATACAAGAACATAGGTTCAACAAGTTAGAATGATCTCACAGTTAATGAATAAAAGCTGGAAACGAAATAGTTCCCCTTCAACAACATCCATTGCACAGCATTTGAACATTCCACCAGAGCTTTCTCCAATAGGAAAAATTGTGATTATCTATTGCAAAACGAAATAGTTCCTCTTACAATGTGTTCTCACAAGTCTAACTGGGAAAAGGTCCTGGTTCTCTTGAACTTTCCTATATCTATACAAAAATAGCAAAACCTTTGGGTTGCCACCACCCCGTGACCTTTGGGCTCCCCCGAATGTTTTAGTCTTACAATTTTGTCTTTTATGAGTGCTCATGATTCATACAAACATTATATTTCAAATTAAGATTAATATTTAAAGGCACTTTGTAAAAAGGGACCGGCTTGGTAACTGACGAACTTCCCAAGCTTGAGACACTGCTCTTAATGATTATGCTTAGTAATCCATTGGTCCTTTTGAGACCCTGTGGGTCTCAGATTTTCGCTCTCCTCTTTTCCTTGAGCAACATCTCTGCTTCTTTATTCTTTATCTTCTCCTTTCTTCAACCAATTCCCTTCTGCTATGTCTTCTTTGCAGTAGTAATCATCAACTGAATCTAAAAAATCTCCTAGGTTTCTTCTGTAATTAAAATAAAAAACTCATCATTTATCCAAATAAACATACACCATACTACCAAAAAAAAGCGTTAAAGGTTAAAAATGGTACTACGTTTTCAATGTGAAAACCTTAACTTGATAAAAAACAAAGAACTTTCCGTCGCCTATGAAATAAGTTAAAAACTCACAACGACAGCGGGAAAACCCCAATGGCGGGAAAAACTAAGCATCGGGCAGATAAAATCCTTATCGATGAAACATAACACATAACGTCGGATGGTTAGTTCACCAGAATGCTGCAACAGAGGGTGACCCATGGTCTAAGGATTCCGGAGCAAAACAAATCGTCAGCGAAATAAAGTGGAGGTCGGAACTGTTATAGCATCGGATGGCTAGTCTGCTAAGGAATCACAATGGCGGGAATCAAAGAGACACTGTTTCCACCCAAAGTCATAACTGCTCTGATGAAGAAAAACAAATGAAAAGCAATAAACCCACAGGATCGGCAAAGAAAGGAGCTTTCGTCAGAGTGCTTGCAATCTGCCATCCGAAATGGCGGCAACGCAAAGGACTAGTGCCCTGATTCACACATCGATGGATTCCTGATAGTGATCATAACAAATCAATAATACGTGAAGATCATGAAAACAGTAAGTGCTCGGGAGACTTTAAAGTTATGCAACGGTTAAAACAATTTGTTTCATCTCCGAACAGCGATGACATATAGAGCTAAAACCCTGATTCGATCTTCAACACCGCTCTAACAATGATAAAACCAACTATCGAAAGAAAAAATAAAATGCTAAGTCTCATAGTTGAAAGCATTGACGGTTCTAGATCAAACTGAAAGAAAAACAATTGACCTCAAATCAACCTTATGATCCAAATTCGTAGCAAAAACAATATAGTTCAGCCTTCCAAAACAAATCCAATCAAGACAAACTTTAAAAGGAGGGCCCAAAATTTTAGAAAATTTGGGAAAAAGTTGTAGCTGCAACAATTGGCGACTACCTGGTGAACCCAGATCTCTGGTCAATTTCTTCCTTAAGTAACAGACTGTTTTGACAATAAAAACCAACATGTTGAATTCTTCTAGATGTTTAGATTTCCATAATGGCAAATATATGTACTTTTAAATCATTGATGATAGTCCTGTTTAGGATATGGAAATTAAGACTTCAAAGTCAAGATAACTCTTTCGAGGCCAAGGATATGAGTTTTATTTATTTATTTATTTTTAACAGCATTGTCTTTAGGTAGCCTTAGTTTGGACACCACAGGACTGTAACATATGGTAAACAGAAATATTCATTTGTTCCACATTCCCATGCCATTTTGCACTTTTTGTGCTTCTGGACTTTTTTGTCCTTTTGAGTCCTCCTCATGCCTTTCTTTCTGAATTTGTTATTCAGGCTCCTCTATCCATAGTGTCCTTTTGTGTGAGAAATGTATTTAATTTTCAGCTCACGGACGGAGAAGAACTTTTGGAAATTTTGTACTTATAAGATTTAGTACTTTGTTTGATACATATTTCTTTCTTAGGAGTTTTGACTCTTATTAGCCTTTTGGCTTTCAATTCATGGCATGGGATCATTTATATATAATATATTGTTTACCCTTCTTCCTTTCCGTGGGTCTTTTGCTGTCACACCTTAGGACATTTTTTAAATGTGAAATGGATGGAACCTCAAAATAGTATTCCGGACCTTTTAATCTTGAGTTGTTTTACAGGGATTAAGCAGGACTTCAATGTGTTCATATCCATTTAAGAAAACTGCTAAACTAGAAGAAATTCTATCAGATAAACAATAATACACAATCTTATAATCAAGGATTTAGTTTATACAGAACTTTGATGTCCTCCACACAACCAAAAGTTTGCTTCTTTTTATTGAAACCAAACAAAAACTAAACTGAACAAAATAGGAATGAAATAAATCAAAGTGAAACAACAAATCAATTTATTTATGTACAAACAACAAACAAACAAAAATTAGGAAAAATAAGGTTTGAGAACTAAACCATAAACTGGTAAGTTCTCTTCCCACCCCTGTAAATATTGGAATTTGTAAGTTGAGGGGCCAAGTTTTGCTGCAATCTTAAAAGGACCTACCCATAACTGTTGAAACTTTGTGTGATTTCCCTTTTCATCATGCGGGTGATCCCACCTAAGAACCAAATCTCCCACTTCAAATTCCGTTATTCCATCTTTGTGCTTATCAAACCACCTTTTCACTACTTCCTGTTGTTGCTTAAAACGTTCTTTGGCTCTAGATATAGACTCATCCACCTTCAAAAGATCATAAATTCTAAGTTGCAGGATTTCGTTGTCTGTGCCTCTAGACTCTTGGGCTATTATGGAAGATGGTAGCATAATGTTAGGAGGAAGTATAGCTTCTTTTCCATAAACAAGGGTATATGGTGACACACCTAAGGAATTCTTGGGTGTGACCCTATCAGCCCAAAGAGTGTTTGGTAGTGCTAAATTCCAACTTCTTTGGTTTTCTATGACAGTATTTTTTAAGATCCTAATCAAATTCTTGTTCGTAGATTCTGCCAAACCATTTCCTTGTGGGTAGTAGTTGGCAGAATAATGCAACTTAATTCTTTTTTCATGAGCAAATGCAGTTAATCTAATGGAAGAAAAATAAGTGGCATTATCGAAAACCAGGGAAATTGGAACCCCAAACTTGGTCATAATATGATCTTGCAAGAAATCCATGACCGCATCTTCATTGACCTTACGTAGCGGAATGGCCTCGACCCATCTAGTGAAGTAGTCAGTTTTCGTTAAAATATATTTGTGCTACAAGGAAGAATTTGGTTTTATTTCTCCAATGATATCAATTCCCCACTGCTAAAATGGTTTCGTTATCATAACCGACTTCAATGGTCCTGCTGCTTTGGCTTTTCTTCCCCCACACCTCTGGTATATATCACACTTTATAAAGTGGTCATGAGCATCCTTGAACAGCGTGGGCCAATAGTACCCGGCTCTGAGAATCTTGTGGGCTATCGTATCTCCAGAAAAATGGCCTCCAGCCGGCCCATCATGTAACTCAGTTATGACCCTTTTTGCGTCTTCCTTCTCTAAACATTTGAGAAGGACTCCATCATAATTCTTCCTAAATAAAATTCCATCAATGATTTGATACGCCGCTGATTTAAGGCGTAACGCTCTTCACTACTTGGAATTCCAATGTTCTGGAAACACACCTTCCTAAAGGTAATGAACAACGTCTCGATACCAGGAATCCGGAGCTATGAAAAGAGGACATACATCCATCATATGTAACTCTGCTTCATTTTCCCAATTGTTTTCTTCATTGCTATTACCTTTAGCCATTAATTTTCATAGTCCTTGCATTCTAACTATGGAGGTTGGCTTGAATTCGAGGTCATAATCTTGTAAAGATGTTACCCAATATCCTCTTCTTTCTCCTAATTCTTTTTGCATGAAAAGAGACCTTATAGTTGGGTGTGGAACTATTACCTTTTTCCGGTTCTTAAGTATGTACGGCTTGAATTGTTTTACCGCTTTGAAGACTACATAAGCTTGTTTGTCCACGGCTGGGTAATTTAATTCAGCCCCCTGCAGACCAGTTCTCATAAATGATATGGGGAACTCATCTCCCCCATATTCCTTCTGAGTAAGCACCGCTGCTAGTGAATCGTCAGATGCGAAAGTGTACAAAATAAAATCCTTCTCATAATTTGGACTTTTGAGAGAGGGTGCATGAGCAAGAAATGTCTTTATTTTACTGAATGCATTCTTCTCTACATCAGTCCACTTGAATTGTACACTTTGTTTCACCATTTGCTGCAAAGGCTTAACAATTTGGGCGAAATCCAGCACAAACCTTCGCATGAATTTTATTGTCCCCATAAATGATTGCATGCCTTTTTTGTTATGGGCTAAGGGGATCCGTTTGATAGCTTTGATCCTTTCTGGGTCTATGGAGATCCCCTTCTTAGAAACCACATGACCCAGTAGCTTTCCTTTTGTAACAACAAACACACACTTCTTGGGGTTTAGCGAGTTACCATATTTTCGGCAACGCGCGAAAATTTGTTTTAGATGGAATGCGTGTTATTCTCTCTTCTTTGAAAATATTGTGATGTCATTGAGGTATACCACAACACTGTGGCCAATCAGACCATGGAAAGATATATCCATAGCCTTCTGGAAATTAGCTCCAGCATTTATGAGTCCAAAGGGTATCCTTCTGTAAGCAAGAGTCCCCCATCTTGTTCTGAATGTAGTTTTGAGTCTGTCTTCTTCAGCTATTAGAACTTGATTGTAACTAGAGAATCCATCTAATAAAGAAAATAACTCAGAACCTAAAACCATTTTCAATATTTGTTCCATGGGTGGGATTGGATAATTGTCTTTATCTGAAGCACGATTTAAGTTTCTAAAATCCACACATAGTCTAATTTCTCCAGATTTCTTCCTTACTGGTACTAGATTTGAAACCCATTCTGAGTGTCTGACTTTGAAAATAATTTTAGCATCCAACAATTTCTTTACTTCATTCTGAATTAGAGGCTCCAGTTTTGGATGCATTTTCCTCAAAGGTTGTTAATAAGGCTTGACCCCAGTCCTAATAGGGATGACATGCTGAATAATATTGGTGTCATATGTTTTCAAATATTCATATGTCCAGGAGAACACATCTTTGTATTGCTTGAACAAACTGATGAACTTATTTCTTTCACCTGGGGAGCAACACTTTCCCAAATTCACATATTTAGGCTCAATTTCAGTTCCTAAATTAATCAGCTCGAATTGTAAAGATGAGCTATGAGTCTTAACATTTACTGGCCTTATAAATTTGTAGTTTAGATCAAACATCCACTCTAAAGTCCTGACTCCTTTAAGAATAAAATTGTCAAATTTTAGCTTAGCTTGATGTTCTTCATCATCAATGATTGCACCTTTGAAGGTTTCATCATTTGTCAAACATTCCAGAATCTGTTGATCATCGTCAAAAACTTGTAAATTTGTAATCATGTCTGGAATAGAAGGCCTGAAAAGTAATTCAATAGAACACCTGTTATTAGAGGGTACAAGCCTCGCAGCTGAGGTGGCTAACAAGTCAGCTGCTGCATTCTTTAGTCTAGGAATTGATACAATATTAAATGTGTAAAAACCTTTAAGCAAATCCCACACTTCATTTTGATAAGATTTTAAATGAGGGGAAATGCAATGTATCTGATTTTGAATCTGTTTTATAATTATTTTAGAATCCCCATACACTTTCAGATTTTCTACTTTTAATTCAATCTCTTTTCTTAGTCCCTGAACTAATGCTTCATATTTGGCTATGTTATTGGTACATTCAAACTGTAACATACATGAAAGGAAATGTTTATTTTTCTTAGGATCAATCAAGACACAGCCAGCTCCTGATCCTTCCAAAGTTTTAGATCCATCAAAGAAGAGTGTCCAAAAATCATCTACTACTACTGTACATGAATCACCATCTACATCTAAAGCTAAATCTACTATTTTACAATCAATTTCATCAGCTTGTGAAAACCAAAGGAGATCAGGCTGGGTGTCTGATTTACTACTGGCTTCTTCCACTTGGTAATTTCCCTGTTCTAGCTCAACGAAGTAGTTCCCCAAAATAGAATTCACTGGTTCATTCTTACCTTCTAACTGAGTGAAATTGTGTTTCATGTGGGGCTCTCTTATAACTTTAATTTGATTTGGAATTTCTTTATACAGTAGCCACAGATGTGACCAGTCTGATGCAAAATATCCATTCAGCTTTGTTGACCAATCCCTACTCAAAACAAGTCCATACGCCTCAGGTATGTCTGCTACTACAACATCAATGAACTGACATACCTTTTCATTTGAAGATAATCGAATTAAAACATCCTCAAGTTTCCCCAATTACCTTCACATTTGTTCTGTCTAACTGAATGACCTGCCAGGTAGATGGTTTGGGCTGTCCATTTATCTTCTTACAGACTGACAGTGGCATAACATTTACTGATGCCCCTGAGTCTGCTAGACAGTTGTGCATGTTATGGTTGAAAATTTCGAAAGTAAGGAGAAAAGGTGGAGTTTTGCATTTAGGCTTACCTCCCACACTTGGTTCATCGATTTCTTCTTCTTGGGGTTGATTGTCGGTGGGAAGCTTTTCCTTAGGCATTTCAAGTGATTTCAATAATTTCTCTTTCTGTTGTGGGACATTACGCATCTCAAATAGTGAAATATTTGCCTTTACCTTGTTGATATCCTCCATAATGTCATACTCCATTTTATGCTCTATGAGATTCGTTTTATATTATTGATTTTCTTTTCAATGGGCTTATTAGGCATGTTGGTCTGCTTTGGATTTTGACTGGTAATAGTAAACTCGGGAATTTTATTAGCCGTGTTGCTTTTCTGAAATTTCTTTATATTCTTCTAAAGTCTCTTAATTTTCAGGATTATTAACTTGTCTTCTTTTATCAGCCCTTGGATTCTCATTGTCACATTTGTTTCTAATATGTCCTCATGTCTTAAATCACTTTTCTTTTCATTATCAAACATCGAGACACAATCCCATAAAACCATGGCATCATCCTCTTGCTTTTCTGTTGATTTGTTATCATTTTCTTCCTCATCATTAGCTTCTATTAGTTTTGAGTCCAGCAACTGATTCATCACTAATGTCATTTAATTTATCCATTGTGGACAATCTTTTTCAGAATGGGGCTGCTGGTGAAAAGTGCAAAAGTTATCCATACCTACTTCCGTTAAGTTCATTGATGCAGGACTGTGTGGAGGTGGTTTGGATTGATTGTTATCCTCTCTTTTCTTTTAGTAAGGTTTGTAAGACTTTTGAGCCTCCTTCTCCTTTTCCAAATCTATTATTCTATTGGAAAGATTCTGCATCATCTTCACCATTCCTCCGAAGTCTTGTGACTGTTCGTCTTTAGGCTTAGTAAATGAAAAAGCTTTCTTCCCCAAAAAAATTTCTCCTGACTGCTCCGGGTAATCTTCTATGCTTTCCTTTTCAGCTTCTACTCTCTCCGCTTCCTCATAAGTCTCTGTTAGCATAGGTTTGGCTTTCATTTTGGCAAACATGGCCAAATCAGGTCCCAGAGCTGAAGTATAATATTCAATCAGAACTTTATCCGAGGGTTTTTCAATTTCAAAAAAGTTTTTAAGATAGGCTGCAAACCTTTGAGTAAAACTATGCACCTTCTCTTTCCTTTCTTTCTTTAAAGCGCACAACCCTTTCATTAGAGCTGCATGAGTTTTCTGGGCTACATATTTGCTTTTGAATATCCTTTCAAAAGTATCCCAGTCTGGGATTGAATTTACAGGAAGACCAAAATACCATGAGGCGGCTACTCCTTTAAGGGTATGTAGGAAAAGTCTACAGACTACGTCTTCGTGTTCTCCAGCCTTTAGCCCTTATATGGTCAAGTAGAAACTTTGCAAATGATCATCTACTAAGATCCTCTCAATTGGGTCAAACTTGGGAAACATATTCTCAAAATCTTGACTTAAGTCACGCAAAGGAGGTGTTAGGTTTAAGGGTGATCTGGCTTTCCAAGCAGGTGGTGGATTTGGTGGGTTAGGTGGCTGATTTGCATTTACACCTGCCATGATTCTGTGTGGAGAGTGAGGTGGTGAAGGGACAGGAGTATGTACAGGTGAAACTACTTGATTCAAAGGCTAAACAACTTCCTGTAAAGCTGTTTCTACAAGTTCTTCCCAATCTCCAACCAACACAGAGTCTTCCAATACAGGACGGTCTTTCTTCTTGTATTATCTTCTAGGTAAGTCAGGGATACTCGGTAATCCTCCAATATTGTTCACATAAGGCCTAGTGTGTCTTCTCAGATCATTAACAAATTCGTTGTCCACAAAACACAAATGTTCTCTATTCTCTTCAGGAATCGGATTAGGAAATAAACTGCTTTCAAAACTATCACTGGTGGAGTAATTTCGAGGAAATGGGTTTCCTCGTCTAGCCATGCACTGGTGGCCCTATTTCTAGTGCCAAAAACTATTGAGGCCTGGAAAATCACAGGCAACAACAACAAGGAATTCTCCCTAGTCAACGTTCCCAACTAGCCCGTGACTGTTTGGTATGGGGAATCCGTCTGGTTTACGGTCTGGCTACCCTAGGTTAGGTAACACAAATAAAAAGTTTTTACCGGTTGTGGCCCGGTCCACTATGTATATTTTTGTATTTTTCAGCTTTAAGTGTGATATGCAAGTGCCTATCTAAAAATACAGATTGACCAAGAGTACGAGGAGCAGTCACAATGTGATGCACAGGTTCTTACCTCTCATCTTAAGCTATCTCGCATCTAAATCACACACAGTCAGAAATAAAACTAACTAACTAACTAAGCTGTCCCTAGGGAGCGAGATTATCATTTAATGAGTAATTTATTACTGTTCATGTATTAAGAGAAATCACAGGTAGCTGTTCTTATTTCAAAACACATAAACATGAATAGATAGATGAACAACAAGATAGCTCATTGTTTGTGAAAACATTCATTACTCATAGTGGAAATTATCATAAAATAAACCAAAGAACATTCATACAAGAACATAGGTTCAACAAGTTAGAACGATCTTACAGTTAATGAATAAAAGCTGAAAACAAAATAGTTCCCCTTCAACAACATCCATTGCACAGCATTTGAACATTCCACCAAAGCTTTCTCCAACAGGCAAAATTGTAATTATCTATTGCAAAACGAAATAGTTCCTCTTACAATGTGTTCTCACAAGTCTAACTGGGAAAAAGTCTTGATTCTATCGAAATTTCCTATATTTATACAAAAATAGCAAAACCTTTGGGTTGCCCCCACCCCGTGACCTTTGGGCTCCCCCAAACATTGTAGTCTTACAATTTTGTCTTTTATGAGTGCTCATGATTCATACAAACATTATATTTCAAATTAAGATTAAGATTTACAAGCACTTTGTAAAAAGGGATCGGCTTGGTAACTGATGAACTTCCCAAGCCTGAGATACTGCTCTTAATGATTATGCTTAGTAATTCGTTGGTCCTTTTGAGACCCTGTGGGTCTCATATTTTCTCTCTCCTCTTTTCCTTGAGCAGCATCTTTGCTTCTTTATGCTTTAGCTTCTCCTTTCTTCAGCCAACTCCCTTCTGCTATGTCTTCTTTGTAGCAGTAATCATCAACTGAATGTAAAAAATCTCCTAGGTTTCTTCTGCAATTAAAACAAAAAAATCATCATTTATCCAAATAAACATGTACCATACTACCAAAAAATAAGTGTTAAAGGTGAAAAACGGTACTGCGTTTTTAACGTGAAAACCTTAACTAGATAAAAAACAAAGAACTTTCCGTTGCCTATGAAATAAGTTAAAAACTCACAACGACTGTGGGAAAACCCCACTGAAAGGAAAAACTAATCATCAAGTAGATAAAATCCTTATCGGCGAAACATAACACATAACGTCGGATGGTTAGTTCACTAAAACACCGCAATGGCGGGTGACCCATGGTCTAAGGATTCCAGAGAAAAACAAATCGTCAACGAAATAAAGCGGAGGTCGAAACTATTATAGCATCAGACGGCTAGTCTGCTAAGGAACCGCAATGGCGGGAATTAAAGAGACACTGTTTCCGCCCAAAGTCATAACTGCTTCGATGAATAAAAACAAATGAAAAGCAATAAGCCCGCGGGATTGGAAAAGAAAGGAGATTCCATTGGAGTGATTGCAATCTTCCATCTGAAACAACGGCAACACAAAGGATTAGTGCCCCGAGTCACACATCAATGGATTCTCGATAGCGATAAGAACAAATCAATAATATGCGAAGATAATGAAAACAATAAGTGCTCGGGAGACTTTAAAGTTATGCAGCGGTTAAAACAATTCGTTTCATCTCTGAACAATGACATCATATAGAGGTAAAACCCCGATTCGATCTTCAACACCGCTCTAACAGTGATAAAACTAACTTTCAGAAGAAAAAATAAAATGCTAAGTCTCATAGTCGAAAGCATTGATGGTTCTAGATCGAACTGAAAGAAAAACAATTGACCTCAAATCAATCTTATGATCCAAATTTGTAGCAAAAACAATATAGTTCAGCCTTCCAAAACAAATCCAAGAAAGACAAAATTTAAAAGGAGGGCCCAAAATTTTAGAAAATTTGGGAAAAAGTTGCAGCTGCAATAGGGAGAAAGAGGAAAACCCTGCCTTAGTCCTCTTGTTGGGAAAAATAAATTGGAGGGGGAACCATTGATTAGGACCACAAAATAGTTCGACTTAATACACCCCATAATCCATTCCACCATCTCTAATGGCATGCCTATCTTGATTAAGAGAAACTGTAAGAAGGTCCAACTCACTCTATCATAGGCCTTGGATAGGTCCACCTTTAAAGTAAAGGATGTTTTCTTGTCTTTTTTGATGGAGTGCATAGCCTCCTGGGCTAAGGATACCACATCATGGATTTTCCTATTGAATAAAAAGCCAAATTGTTCTTCTGTTATGAACATAATCGAGATAGATTTTAGTCTCTGTGCTATTGTCTTTGCTATGACTTTATAATTCATGTTGGAATAGGAGATTGGTCTGAAATCCTCAAAGGTTTCCCCTTTCCATTTTTGGGGTATGAGAGTGATGAAAGTGGCATTCAAATACCCTAAGATCTTTCTAGTCCTTTGAGACTCTCTTACAACCTTCACGATATCAGTGTTGAGCAGTTCATACAAACCAATAAACAAATCTAAGGTGAACCCATCAAGGCCATGGATTTTTCCTTTATGGAATGAGTGCAGTATTTTGCTAAGCTCTTCTTCTGACATTTCTTCCATTAGATCTTGTTTCATATATTCTGAAATTAAACTGGGGAAGATATTCGGTACTTATAATATTTCCTGAATGGGGCACCCTGGAGGAGCTGTAAATATTCTCTAGAAATGATTTTCTACTCTTGTTTCCTTGTCTTTGAATGTTTGTGCTATTCCACCTTCTTCATCCTTGATTTCTAATATGGTGTTGATATTTTTCATGTGAGAGGCATGTCTATGGAATAATTTAGTGTTCATGTCCCCAACTTCTAACCAAAGTGCTCTCCTCTTAAGTCTGCACGGTTTCTCTTCATCAGCTAGTATTCAACTTCTCTTCTGTTCCTCAACTTTTAAGGACTGAAGTTCTTCTGTAGAGAAGATCCCCGTTGTGTTGGAGTTGTAGAGCTTTTGGATTTTCTGCTCTGAGTCTTTGAGATCAAATGTTTGTGACTCTCTGTATTTCTTCCCCCACTCCTTTGATAGTTTATTGATGGTTTATAGATTATCCATCATTTGATATACGTAGCTGTCTGAGGACTGCACCTCCAACGGTTTCCAATTTCTCTTAACCGTCTCCATATAATATTCATTCTCTACCCATAGTGGATTGAACTTGAAAGGGGTTGGTGGTTTCTCCTTAGGAATAGTGATAGAAAGTATAATATGCCTATGATCTAATAAGTCCCTAGTTTCCATTGTAGTTTTTAACACCAAATGATCCCGACAGAGTTCTTCTGAGATCAAGAATCCATCCAATCTCTTTGAGATTGCATGATATCCAGTTTTGTTATTCTTCCAATTATGTTCCAAGTGAATCAGTTGGAGGTATATAAGCTTCTTTTGTTCAAACAAAGAGATGAAAAAGTTGGCTAGCGCATCTGACCTTCCATTTTGTCCCCAAATTTCAGCTGCTGACAAGGTTAAATTTAGGTACCCTGTCAGTATCAAGTTCTCCTGATCTAGAGCTCCTGCATAGGCTAGGGTTTCCCAATAAATCCTTCTATCATAAAAAGGGCCATATACATTGAGGAAGAAGAAACGAATCCCAGTTTCAGGGTCTTCTAGCTCTGTTCCAAGAGCTTCCTTATAATCAAATTTGGCATAAAAGGTTATCTATGGGATCCAAGTTGTTATAAGACCTCTGGGGTGACCTTCTGCATCTATGATTTCCATCCACCAATCCTTTTGTATGGCCCCCATTATCTCTTTGTCTCTCTCACAGTCCATCATAATTTCTTGAATTGCTATAATTTTAGGTTTTTTAGTTCTATAATCCTACAGAGGGCTGTTGCTTTGGAGGCCCTTCCTATCCCAGCCCTCACATTGTAGGACAAAAAAAGCATCAAGAAACCATGTTATGGGATTTTTTCACTCTAAGAGCCTGTCCTATAATAGCTTATTTTTTCTCCATAATCTCTCTTGTTGCTTGTATATGTGCTTTATTCAAATAGGATTTGCACCCCACTATTGTTTAAGGTATGTGACTATGGGCTAACCCACTTGTTGAGTGTATGTTTTCCTCTATTTTTTTCCTTGGCCTGAAATCATAGCCCTTACTTTCTCCCGAGTTATCCTGTTCTGTTTTAGATAGTAATTTCGCTTCTTCTATTTTAAAGTTTGTCGTGTTTTTTGGCTTGCCCTTCTGACTTTTTTCCATAATGGTTTTTGACAGAGAATCATCAGGTAAGGGAGTTAAGGGACTATTGTTACTATGTTTCATCAACGTCACGTTGGGGTATTCTATTCCGTCCCCTTTCTACTTGTCACCCGTTTCTGGTAGTTGGATGCATTGCTCTTCCATGACAGGTGCACTCATTAAATACACCACCTTGTCGTTCAGGGGACTGTGTTCAAATTCATGGAATGTGCTTTCTAGATCGTCTCCTATAGTATCCATATTCTCCACCCACTTCTTATTTTTCACCCAAATTTTCTAATGAGCTGGCTTGGAGTGCTCGCCTACCATCACCAGACATGATTTTTGGAGGTGGCCAACTTGATGACAATTGAAGCACCTGAATGGCAGATTCCAATATTCAATTCTCTATATCCATATGCTCCCTTGCATTTTGATTATTATTTCTTTAAACAACCCTTCTCTGACATCCAATTCTACTAAAATCCGTGCACAGCTTCTGTCCACCTTATTCTACTAGTCATATTCAAGCTTGATGAATTTTCCAATTTTGTTCCATATTTCATCTAGGATTTGCTACTTCCAAAAGACCACTGGTAAGCCTGGGAAGATCACCTAGAATTGCTATACATTGTGTGGTTCCTTCTTGGCATTAAAATATATGTGTCATTTCCTGAGAATTAAGCCTGAAGGTCCCCAGTTCCAGCTCTGTCTTAGTAATAGGGAGTTGTCTTCCTCCTTTTCTAGCTTAATTAAGAACCACCCTCTTGGCAGGACATGAAATTGGGGGCTATAACCCAAAACTGGATTCCAATTTCTCTCCATCCACGCTTCCAGAGATGAATTTCTTGAGTTTTTGCCGCAAAACCTACCCACTAGCGCAAGTTTCAGATAAGTCAGGATGTCATCTATCAGGATATCCTTGCCAACTATCGATTTCGGGAAATTATTTTTGGGTTTCATGCTCTTATTTTTTATTTTCCATTTAACTGACGTTCCATCATTCACAAAGTTGCTTTCACACAGATGCGTACCATCGATCCTCACATCCTTCATTATTGTTCTAGGCAGGGTGGTGTCATCACCAGTCATCCTTAATTCTTCCTATGTGTGAAATATTGATTCATGCACAGGTTTCAATTCATAACCATAATCCATCCTATCTTCGTACATCATAGTCCACACTTCTACCCGTGCAATTTTGCATCCACACTTCGGAAAGCAGAAATCAAAACATCAAATCTCCTATTATCAGATTTTGACACTTTTCGCACCCGCACTTCCGCTTCCGCACTTCTGCCCCTGCACTTCCACCTTTGAAATTCGGAATGCGGAAGTCGGAAGATCAATTCTCAAATTTTTAGACTTCGGCACTTTGTGCACCCGCACTTCCACTTCCTCCCCCGCACTTCTGCCTTCACATTTCGGAATGCGGAAATCAGAAGAACTATTCTCCAATTCTCAGTATTCAGCACTTTCTGCACCCGTACTTCCGCTTCTGCACTTCCACTCCCATACTTCTGCCTCCACACTTCGGAAAGCAGAAATAGAGAGATCAAATCTCATATTCTCAGACGTCAACACTTTCCTCACTCGAACTTCCGCTTCCGTACTTCCTCCCCCACACTTTCACCTTTCTACTTCGGAATGCGAAAGCCGAAAAATCAATTCTCCAATTTTCAGACTTCGACACTTTTCGCACTCACACTTCTGCTTCTGTACTTCTGGCCATGCACTTCCACCTCTACACTTTGGAATACGAAAATTAAAACATCTATTCTCTAATTCCTAGTCTTCCTCACTTTCCACACCCGCACTTCTGCTTCCGCACTTCAGTCCCCGCACTTCCGCCTCCGCACTTCGAAAAGTGGAAATCAAAATATCAAATTTCCAATTCTCAGACTTCGATACTTTTTGCACCTACACTTCCTCTTCCGCACTTCTTCCCTCATACTTCCGCCTTCGCACTTCGGAATGTGGAAGTCAAATGATCAATTCTCCAATTTTCAGACTTCGGCACTTTTCGCACCCGCACTTCCACTTCCGCCCCCGTACCTCCGCCTCCGCCCTTCAGAATGTGAAAATCGAAAGATCTAATCCCCAATTTTCAGTCCTTGGCACTTTTCGCACCCGCAATTCCGCTTCTGCACTTTCGACCGCATACTTCCGTCCCCACACTTTCTCTTTCACACTTCCACCCCAGCACTTCCGCCTCTGTACTTCGGAATACGGAATTCGAAAGATCAATTCTCCAATTCTTAGACTTCGACAGTTTCCACACCCGCACTTCTGCTTCCACACTTCCTCCCCTGCACTTGCACTTGTGCACTTCAGAATGCAAAAATCAGAAGATCTATTGTCCAATTCTCAGTCTTCATCTCTTTTGCACCCGCACTCTTGCTTCCGCACTTCTGCCCTCGTAATTCCACCTTCACACTTCGAAAAGCAGAAATTGAAAGATCAAATCTCCTATTCTCAAACTTCAACACTTTTCGCACCCCACTTCTGCTTTCACACTTCCTCCCCCGCAATTCTTCCTCCACACTTTGGAATGCGGAAGTCGGAAGATCAATTCTCCACTTTTTAGACTTCAGCACTTTCCGTACCCGCACTTCCGCTTCCGCACTTCCTCACACATCACACACACACACACACACACACACACACACACACACACACACATATATATATATATATCTGTGTGTGTGTGTGTGTGTGTGTGTGTATCATTAAATACTATATAATTATTTTATAATATAATGTTTTTTTAACTAGTTATAAATCTAAAATGAATATTATAAAAAAATATCCAACATGAACATGTATCCTAAATATGAAAAAAGGAGAGAAATTTTTTTTGAACTTGGAATTGACTGTTCTTGGTACCATTGGAAAGGTATTGACGATAGATACAAATTTCATGTTTTTAATTTATTGAGATTCTACACTGATTTCTAAAGTGGTCATTTTAATATTTATGGGAGAAAAACTTCTTTTGAAAGATTCTAGGAAACTTTCAAAATTGTTTCTCTTCGATAAATACTAAAATTTGCTCCTTGGAAAATCGATGTAAAATATTCAAAAAATCATGAAAGTTATATCTCTCATCAGTACCTTTCCAACGGTACCAAGAACACCTAATTATAAATTCAGAAACAAATGTTATCACAAAATATCAAAACATTCTTTTTTTCTCTCCTATTTTCAAATTTAGGATTATTTAGTAACAATATTGTGTATTAGTATTTAGTATTTAAATGTTCTAATTATTTGGGGTAGTAATTATATATATATATCGTCCAATAGGAAAATATCCACCACCCTAAATAAAGAGTGATCAGGAACTGTTCCAAGGGAAATCCCATTACATCAAAAAAGATCTAAGGGCTTACACTCTCGGCAAAAAAATTTCTTACAGTTCATACATTCCAGTTCTTCTTGTTTCGGCTACAAGTTACATCTTTCACAAAAATAATCACAAGAAAATTCTTTACAGTCCATACATTCCAGTATCTTTACATCCTTCTTCCTGTATCAGCTATAGGTTACATCTTTCCCAAAAAGAATCACAAGAATTTTTTTTATGAGAAATATCCTAATCGTATTTTATTTCCTCTGTCTCGAGGTGGCCTGGAGCTAAGAGCAAAGCAAGTTTGGTCAGACTGTCTGCCTCCATGTTCAATTCTCTGTAAATATGTGTTATGCTGAGGCCTAAGAAAAGATCCAAAATCCCTCTTATTTATCTCAATAGCTATTGAAGAAGAGGAGCATTTATCGGGATCTTCTTATTAACCCAATCAACCACCATCTTCGAGTCCCCAAATACATGTAACTGAGAGATGTTTCTGTTAATATCTAGCTCTAGGATTGTATGAACAGCTACTAGTTCTGCTTTGTTGTTCGTACCACTTGCACCTTATATTTATCAGAGAAGTATAACACTCCTCCCAAACCTCCTAGGGGAAGATCTCCTTGAATTTCATCGTCAAAGAAATCCCAAGGAGTTGCTTTGTTTATTTTTGGAGGTACTATTATCATTTTTTTGGGCTCTTTTTATTTTGATTTGTGATCCCTAATCCACTACACCACAAGATCCTTCGTTATTTCAAGAGGAATCAATTGTTATTGAATATAGCTGCATTTCAAGCCCACCAGATTCCATAAGAAAAAAAGGAAGGAAGTGCACTGAATAGACATACCGAACCTTTCGACCACCATGCAGAGGACTTTTGTTCAAGAGAGGGACTCTCTCGCGTCCCTTGAAAATTTAATTCTCTGCAAGCTACCTTCTAGACTGATTCTGCATAAGAAAAGAGAGCAAACAAATGAGATCCAATTTCCTCATCTAAGTGACATAAAACGCACCATCTTAGACCATTCCAACCTATCCTTTTAATATTTTCCCAAGTTAAGAGCTTATTGTTTAGTTCCATCCAGAGAGCTATTTTAGCCTTAAAAGGGCCTTCACTCTTCCACACTTGTTTCCACCAATCCATTTTGTCTCCCTGGTAATTCTCTAATGCCCAGCTCTTATAAGGATAATTTGACTGTAAAATCCCATGTAGCAGTATTTTTGGTCCATGCCAATTTATCTTTTGCATCTTCTTCAATACGAATAAAAAAAGACTGCAATAAGGAGACAAACTCATTCAATTCTTCCTTAATTCCTTCTTCTAGTCCTAGGTCTTCCAAATTCTTCCACCGAGTTTTCCTTTGTAGAGTTAGTGAGCATGCCTGACTTAGATTCGAGATCCCTAACCTTCTGAGTTTATCAATTAGGGAACCAGAAAGTTTCTATATTTCCCCTACTCCTACCAAAGGATATTCCCCTACCCAAAATTATTTCCCATTTCCTACAGACCAAGCAATCTAGTTCCCCAATTGAGGAAATGCTAGTACCAGAGATTTCCATCCAATAGAACCATTCTTGAAAGATTTATCCGGTTTCCTTATCCATTCTTGGATGGACCCATTGTGGCAATATTTTGAGACCAATACCTTGCCCCAGCAGGAATCTTGATTCCTTATTAAGCGCCATAGAGATTTTGCAGCCATATATTGACAGAATAAAAAAGGGTTCTTAATTCCCCATCCACCCAGTTCCTTGAGATTAGCTAGCGTTTGCCATTTGGCCAAAGGAATTCCTTTCAACTATTTACTTGCTGACCAAAAAAAAGAGAAGTATTTTTTTCGTAGCTTCTTTAGTATTCCTTTTGGGATGTATGCAATTGTGGCCCAATATACATGTATACTCTATAATACTGCCTTGAGTAAAACCTATCTTCCTTGCCTTGACAAGAACTTGTTGGTCCAACACCCAATTTTGCCTTCAATCTTTTTGTATAACCACATCCAATCCTTAAACGAATAAGCATTAGGTTTGAGAAAAAACCCTAAATATTTAAAACCTTCAGATAGAGGCTTTATAGAATAGGGGAAATCTAATTTTAACCTATTCCTTACTGTATCAGGGACACCATTCTTTGAGAGGATGGACTTCTCTACATTGATGTGCATTCCTATCGCCTTCTTATACAAGTCCAAGACCCGTTCAACTTCTCTGAGATTCTCCCAAGTTCCTTCACCCATCATTACCACATCATCAACAAACAAAATGTGAGAGAGTTCTTTAGACCTAGTCAACTTGACTCCTTTATAAAAACCTTCCCTCTTAGAATGGAGAATAATTCTGCTTAGGTCGTCGACTATTAGAAGGAATAAGAAGGGTGATAACAAGCACCCTTGTATTAGGACTCTTGTGGACCTAAAAAAATTGGAAGGGGAGCCATTTATAAGAACTGCAAAGGAGGCTGACTGAACACACCCCATTATCCAATTTATTGTTTCTGTATCCATCTCAATTTGAATAATCAATAACCTAAAGAACGGCCAGCTAAACCTATCATATGATTTGGAAAGGTCTAACTTTAAAGCAAAGGATTTACTCTTATTCTAATGATTGTGTGGATAGCCTCCTGTGATAGAGACACCACATCACGGATTTGGCGATTAAAAAGAAACCCAAACTGCTCCTCTATGATGATTTCACTTAAAATTGGCTTTAGCCGCTGCGCTATAATCTTTGTGATTATCTTATAAACCACATTTCAATAGGAAATTGGCCTAAAATATTCAAAGGATGAGTTTTGTTTTTTAGGGATGAGGGCCAAGAAGGTTGAATTCAGAGCTCCTAATACCTTCTAATCCCTTTGAGACTCTTTCACTACCTTAAGCAAATATCCTTTCACTAACTCAAAGAAACCTTGGAAAAATTCAATAGTAAAACCACCATGCCCCAGGATCTTACCTTTTTGGAAGGAGTATACTATTTTTTCTAGCTCTTCTTCTGTGAGTTATTGGAAAAACCCACCAACAAAGCCTCATCGACAGGCATTCTCACTCTGTCGATGCCCAACCAGCACAATCTCCCTGAGCACCGTCCCAGACAGGTTTTACCCTGCCCAGCAACATCCGCGAAGCAGACGAAGTCTCACCCAAGACTTTCAAGGGAGAGCTATCGAAACCGAGTTTTCGATAGTGGGGACGGAAGATATAGGGATCCTACGAGGAGAAATCATAACTGCTATGTAGAGCTTTGTAGTCGATGTTAAGTCATTTCCACAACTTGCAGAGTGCATCCAGAACGTATGCAGACATTATTGATTCATTTCCACAACATCATACAGTTGTCACAATATCTCTAATACTGCATAATTGTTCATAAAACATATCAACTCATAGTGCAACAGAACGTAACAGACTTTAAAACAGATCGTATCAATATAGCATAAAGAGATTAAATCACAATAACATATTCATAACAAAACAGGTCACAACATCATAGGATATTAGATCGCAGCAGTGATAACAGACAATATTTGTGCAACAACTGTCATATCATATTAGTCTTGCGCAAAGGATCCAAATTATGCAATCCTTCTCCAAAACCGGAGACTGCATACATCAGGAAAACCCAGATAAATAGTAGATACACAAGAAATTCTTCAAAAACCAGATCGCACTAGACCTTATGTGATAATTATCCCGTGATGCTATTATCCTATAATGATCACATGATCCTCCCTTTTATTCTCCCCTTTCTACTTGCAAAACTAGATCTATAAATAGGCTTGTGCCTTTACATTGAGGGTCCACTTCTAACTAAATTATAACTGCTAATGACCTATTGCAACAAAACATGGTCAAATAATATATAAAATATTCAAAGCGGTTATTCTTCTGCCCATCCCATTGATTTGGCCTTGAGCGGTACCACGTGAGCTTTCCCAGCTTCCGTGATGTTGTGCAACTCACTTACCAAAACCCCTGCCAACAGGCCGCCAACACAGTTTTGGGGCTCGTCCCCTAGCCACGTTAGGTTGACAAGGTATGTGCAGACGTCCGCGCCTTGAAATCTTCGAATTGCTGCACGATCTCATGAACCTGAAGCTGGACTTTGTTGGTAGTACTCTGACAATTAGTCAAATCTTGCTGCACTGGGTGCTCTTCTCTGGCCTTGCTGTCAACCATTTGCTGATTCTCTTGTACTTCCTGCAGCATGGTGACTGCTTAATAGCCAACTATCCACCGATTTCTTGAAATTCATCAAGATAAGCACGACGCTTTTGTTGGTGTTCCTGTGCATAAGCGGCTCTTTGTTATAGGTTCTTCAGTTCCTCGGCTCGTGTGATCTATATGATCAGTTTCATGGACCTCAGTGATGCTTTCAAGGTCTTCAGTTGAACTTCAGATTCTTACACTTGCGCAGTCAGCTGATCAAGCTGCTCGTCCTGGACAATGCTCTGCCAAAACTGTGTTGTCGCCTCCATAATGGTTTTGGCCTCTTGCTCCATGCTTTCAAACTGAGTTGCAATTTGTTTAATGGAGGCCTTCCTTTCCGCAACCTGCTCTGGTGGCATCGAAGGTTGTACCTGGGATTTGAGCATCAGGTTGGTATCCTAAAGTTAAACAATATTTTTCCCCAATCACTTGTCCTTTTCGACTGAGGTGAGCTCGACCGTGTTCTCAAAAATGTGCTGGCAAGCTTCAGAAACAACTTGCTTGACTTCGCCACACCAGGCACACATATGCGCCCGTTCAATGATCAGGGGGTCATGCACCTTTTTCATTTCAGTAATCTCTTCAACAGCATTTCACTGCATCTCAGCTTGCATTGCCTTCAAGGCATCGATCTCTTGCACTTTTTCTTCTGCCAGCTGCACCCGGACTTGATGCAGCTCGTCTACCTATTTCTATAACTTCTCTGCTGCGCTCTATGACTGGACATAGCCCTCAGTCAGTTCTTTCTATTGTTCTACCAATTCCAGGGTGGCAACATGCTGCAACTCCATTAACACCATAGTGGACAACTTGTTCAGGTCCAAATCCACACTCTAGATCGGTCGTAACAACTGGTGAACTTCCTCATTTCCCGCGTCGATCACAGTCGGGGGAACTTGCATGTTCCTAGCCCAGGGCTAAGTGCTGATCGACGAGACGTTCTGCATTATAGGTCATGCATATGTATGCCTATAAATAATACCAAAAATTGAATCCAATAGATCTCTTACCACACCTAATTTGTCATGGTTTGACTCTCGGATCATCTTTGTCGCAACCGCGGATGAGTCAGTGACCGCTTTGATAAGCCACTGTAGTTGGTCCTCCATCCCCAACCTGTTACCACTACCTACCTCATATTCTTGACACCATTTGGTGTGAGTCTCCTCCCGCATGCGCTGTGCTGCATCCTAAGGGTCTGTCAATGACTCGTTGTCAGATTCGTGAGTGCTCAGTGTTGTCGCCTTTCACACACCTAGGTTACGTGGCAGAAATCTTCAAGCCACTCGGTGTGTCCTTGGGGGCAAGTCTCAAGTCAAGGCTGTCACCTTGTTCTTGAATCCTCCATTCAGGCTAACTCCTAATGAAGGCAAGGGGGGTAGACCCTATTAAATTAATAAGGTTAATTACTTAGTGTGATGGTGTTATATTGATTAAGTTGTTTAGGAGTTTTGAAATTAACCAGTGGAAACAAAAGATAACAAGATGGAAGATTTAAAGCAGATAAGCACAGTCATGACACTCAATATATATATAATTGAAAGAAATGATCAAATAAATCACCAGTGCCTTAAATGGAGTCAACAGAGAAAATAATGTGCTTCCATGCGGTTGAAAGAATGTTTTGCAAATGTCTATTGGTAGATTTTAAATTAATGTGGAATGTGAATGAATTAAATTAGGCGAAAAGGGGACTCCAGATATACCCGAGGGGTACTTGGAGCATGTCCAAAAGTGAAATTTCACGGCTACCCGCAAGGTGTTTGTGGGCTGGAATGGAGACTTGGAGACTATTGTTCGTAACGCACCCATCAGGGTGTGACAGAGATCGATGCCTCGAGGTCACTTTCCAGTTGTTCCCACTCCTTTGGTTATTTTTCCACCGTTTATAGTTCATTCGAGGCGTTGGATTTTTGCCTGATGGTTTGTCAATTTGGAAGGTGAAGACTAATTAATCTAGTCGCTCAAGTGCTTTTGATGCAGCTTTCCCGATCGGAGGAACCGCAGCCAAGTACAGAGCATACACACTGGAGTCTTTGTTATTTTAGTAAGTTTTAAAAAAGGTGTTCTTATTAAAAAGAAAACCCTCCAAGAACCTCTTTCGGTCCAAGTGGACCTTAATCGGGGAATCAAGGAGGGGTTGATTTTATTATGATTATTAAAACAATTAATGAAAATAGAATAAAATATACACAACACGGTTTTCTAATTAGTCCTACCACGCATCTCTTTCCCCGTGCAGGTCAATCGGGAAGTCGTGGAGTAAGTAGTATGATTACTTTTGAATTGAAAATATGGAATAATGAAAAATATTATCAAAGTATACAATCCTTCATATCAATACTAAACTAGAACATAAAAAAGAGAAAAATACAAAAAAGTGAAACGAACGCGAATCCCCCCCAGGGGGATGGTGAATAGGCTCGAAAGAGCCTATTCGAAAAGATTTTTCTTTTTATTAGCAGAAATTACAATATCAAAAAACTGAAATTAATCCACCTGTTCCTTATATGGAATGATACCAAAGGTTTACAAATTGCAAAAATTTGAAATTTTGGGAAGACGGAGACCCCCTGGGGGTTTCGAATGGTCCAAAAATGATTTCCGAACAGTGCCTCCTCCTATTTTATGTTACACCTGCTAAAAACCAGAAAGCTTATCACAATTAAATATGCCCAAAATTACTTTGAAAGTACTTTTGGATGAGCAAACTTTTTACCCAAAAATTCTAAGTTAAAACTAGTTTTTAAAGAAGCAGGAAAGGAACCATGGAAAACAAGCTTTCCTTGGGATATTGGACTACTTTGGGGGTAGCCAATATAAAGCAATTAAATTTCTGAATATAAATTTTTAGATTCTAAGGAAACAACCATGCATTCAACAAGCTTTAGATCTACTTTCATAGCCTTGAAAATGACAGTTTTCCCTAAAAACTAGATCTAGAATGTTTGTAAATTTTCTTTTAGGAATGAGATATAGTTTATGAGATTTTAAGGCAACAATATCTATGTAAAATAAACTCTGAAATTTATAGATCTAAACAATTTTAAAGCTGCAAACAAGTAATCAGACTGATTTTAGAAAAATTGAAGGAGGAAGAGGAAAAAGAAGAGCATTTGTTGTTGGAAGCCTTGAAGATCAACCGTGGAGCTTTCTGGTGGAATGTCGAGGGACTATGCCTTTGAATGGTTTTGGGGAGAGTGAAGAAGAAAACTAGATCAGCATCCTCTCCAAGCTATGAACCTGCAACTGAATCCAAAGACTTGCGAAAATACTTGTGAGATCCGGTTAATACATACATAGAGATTTCAGAATAACATGCATATAAACTTATAAAACATGCTGAATCTAGATATCTAAACATGCATCAAAAAGGAAAGAGATGGCCAATAAACTTATTAACAAACTCCTTTCCTATCAAGATTATAATAAACTTATTATCAATCTTAGCAATGAATCCACAAGCAATCAGCAAATTATGAACATAGATACAGGTTACCTCAGTGAAACATGGCAATGCTCATCCACACATACAATGACATGACACCATCTTGCCTCTAAAGCTTCACTTTATTCCAATAGAAAGAGATATTACACAGTATTACAACAGCAATGGCTCCTCAATCCAACTCTCACTAACTCGGAAATGAGGCAGCCATACTTTATTTATACACAAAATTGAAACCCCAGCCTAGAGGGGGCACAAATCCCAAGGAGATAGACGACTGCAGCTGAAGGAGAGTCCATCAATGCCTGATCTGAAGCTGAATTGAGATTCTACTGAGTCAGAATGTCAATCAAAGAGCTGATATGACTGACACCTCAACCTATGAATTGAAGCATCCACCAAAACTCATCCAGATGAGCCCACACATGTGGAGGAGAGAGGGAGGGCGAAATTCCCCATAAAGGAAGCTGAAGTTCAACTCTGGATCCACCCAGATCACCTCCTTCAGTCAAGGATTTGTCAGATCCAGTCAATCTGGTGCCAATGAGACCGATTTCAATCAAATCGGTTGAGAATCCACTGATCTGGGATTTTGGATTTGCTCCATTATTCATCAATTTATTAATTAAAATAATCAATAATTGATTTTTTTGGGCTTTCTGACCCGAGTGATGGAAAATCACTAAAAACTAGGAAATAGTGGGCCTATAGGTTTATTGGGTGCTCTTATCTTGAAAATGAGCACCTACATGACTGAATCTAACTTCCGAGCCCACTTTTGTTACAAAACCATTTTTTCCAATTAAACTATTAAAAAATAGCCTAAGTTTTGGAAAAATTAAATTTTAATAAAAAAAACTGAAAAAATTAAAAAACATAGGGGGGCTTAGACATGTTCATATGACTCAACCATAATGCCTAGCATGTTTATACATTGACACATAGACTCTAATAACATCAATAGGCCTAAATTCCAAGCCGACCACCCCAACTTTGGAGGTATTGAGTGAAAAACTAAGAAATTATAAGTCATTTATTCAACAACCAATAATAACCAAGGGAAAAAACACCCTGGGATGATCGGATTGACAAATAAAGTCTATGAGACCGAGTATTTTGCAGACACTATCAAGCTATAACATTTATTACAACTCCCCCAATGGGGTATGAACATGTGATATAGTGCAACAAGCACTTCTAGGAAGCACTTCTAGAGGTCTTCTGAAGTCCGAACAAAAAATATTTCTCCAATTCACCAGGCTCACTTGATAAAAAACCACTAAGTACAACTTAGATGGTAACATTCTGGATCCAACTGCGGGACATGTGCTCGATCTGGTCATAGGGCAAGGAGATGATATGAGAACACAAGTATCTATGGTTTATACACCCTGTAAAAACATCTCAACTTGACAAGAAAACCTCAGTAGCACAAGTTTTACATAAAAACCAAATGAACCATTAAGCTGATTTATTTAAACAAAATAAATGTAACTAACTAATGATAAAAATGTTTTATTATAGCTAAGCACAAAACAAAAATGTGGAAAGTAAATGCTCTTTTTTAAGGAGCTTATTTTCCTACTCTAAGCATGATATAAAAAGGGTTAAGTGTAATCAGAAATCCAATGTAACCACTTAACCATTTTATTAACATAAAAAAAAATTCATTGTCTTTGGTTACCACCCAAAGTAAGGATACTTTATTTAGAAAATGCAAACCTGCGTGACGATCCAGAAGGGGTGAGATGGATGGGAAATCATAGGCATGAATAATGTCGTCAAACTTCCTCCCAATCTGGTAAGTGCTTGCGCAGGCTGCTTCTATCCATGACTGGACAGGTTGATGTACAAATCAGAATGATGAGGAAAACTGACTACACCATCATACTGATCATCAAGGCTTACTAAATGATAATTCACTGTAGAAGCCCCAAGCGGCTCCAAATCATGAGGAAACTCTATATGTGAAGATGATAGTTGAGACTGATATTCTACTAACTGCATCACATCTGTCTTTTCACAACACTGCTTCTCCATGTCTTCATTATTGATACCTTTATGCGGCTCTGCATGATATGACTCTGAATGATCATATAAGAGTTTTGAATGTTGTTTTCCATACTAGTATTTTCCCATGTCTCCAGATCCATGCTTCCCTCTATGGAAGTATAGTAGATTGGACTTCCACAAATTTCTAAATAGACACTCCCCTTGCTGGATATAGCATAGATAGGATTCTTAATAATATATCCACAAAAATCCCAGTAGTCATCACCACCATATATGTCAGATGTGATGGATTCCCCATTGCTGATATCAAGTTCCGATATCAAGTTCTCTTTTTCTTCATTACTGATACTGATATATGGCTCAGACTGATCATATGGATAAAATGCATGCTCCTTTTTCATATCAAAGTTTCCCAAGGCCACATGGTCCATGCTCTCTCCTTTAGATATGCCATAGATAGAAAAATCAACAAAACCATCAAAAGTTTTTGGTTCATTATTTTCCTCTTTATTCATGTCATAGACTGGATTTTCCATGAATGTCCAAGACTCCTCATCAACATCTTTGTCAGATATAAGGGAGTCTTCGTCGCTTGTATCATGCTCCAAGTTATACTTGTCCTCATTTTCATAGTCATCTTCTTCAGAGAAAAGGTCACAAGGCAATAAACCTTCTAGACTGTCATCATTATATGTAGAACACGTAGGAGTCCCATCATGTACATTACAGTTTTCATCATAAGTTTCACTATAAGATTCTGCAATAGTTTCATCCTTAGGATTGTACTGTTTAGCTGGTGAAAAAGGGTAGGCCTGGCCTACCATGTATACATGATTAGGCTCGCTTGAAGTTGTTTCCTGACTACTGAACTCAGGAATTCCATGTTCCACGACTTGATTTGCAACATAACAAGTGCTTTATTAGTGGAATTGTTCACAGGGTCTACACCATGGAATTAATTCTTCTACCATGTTAGCTGAGTCTAACTGGTTTGGAATCCTAGGCTCCTGCTGAGGAAATTTCTTTTGATACATCTGATTCTACTTGGGCTGAAAGTTCCTAGTTCCATTATTCCTTTCCATTGTGATCAATCTATTATGCATGTGATTCAAGTGTGAAGAATGATTGGCCATTAGTTGGTTTTGACTAGTAACCAAGTTTTTTATGATGTCTGTCACCTTTTCCATGGGATCTTTAGAAGTTCCCTTTTTCTTCTGATTCAATGGATTTACCCTTGGTCTCTTTGTTGCAGGAATTGTTTCCCCTAGTGTGACCTGGAATGTTGGAATTGTCTGAATATTGCATATTCTCTTCTATTTTCTTGGCCAATTCCTGGGCAGTTTTCAAATCGGTTGGTTCTTTATCTCTCAAATGGTACCTTAAGTCACCAGTGAAGGATTCAATGTAGGATATGAGGATAGAGGAATTTTTTGGCTTGATGTCTCTAGGAAGGTCCGCAACCACATGCCTAAATTTAGTGTTAAATTCATCCATGGTTTCATTCTCCATCTTCTTTACGCTATAAAGGGCAGCAAGTAGATGTCTTTGTTCCTTCTTTTCTCCCCACTTCTTCCTAAAACCATCTTGGAAATCACTAAGATTTTTATATGAATCATCATCTAGGTCGAGGTACCACTCTTCAGCTTCATCTTCTAAGGATAAAGCAAAGAGCTTCATTTTGACATCGTCATGGTCATGGGTACCATCATTGCAATAACTGACTAGGTTCTTTTCAAACTTTTGAAGGTGAGACTTAGCAGTGATGGCATTATTTCCCTGAAATATGGGGAACTTCTTGATAGCATCTTTTGGAATGGCGTGGGGAGCGCCTGCTATCTGAGAAAATTCTAAGGGGTTTGAATAATTCCGTCATTTCTTGAGATTGGTGAACATGACTCTCTACAAATAAATGATGGATATCTGAGAGGGATTGGTCTCCTAAATTTTCAATGTTTTTACGAGAAGTCTGCCTATTCAATCCTTCCCTAATAAACCTTTCGGGCTCAGGGAGAGGATTGAAAAATTGATGGCGGTTTCTTCGGGTAGAAATTCTTGGAGGGATGTTAGATAGTGGAGTCACTAGATGGATCGAATTTTAATTTTTATGTTTTTTAAAGACAAGATCAATCAATTTTTTTTATCTTTTTAGTTGTTTAGAAAAAAGTTAAGCTAATTCATACCTAGGAATAAAAAGAGTTATCCCCGGCAACAGTGCCAAAAAGTGTTGCCGCCTTTCACACACCTAGGTTACGTGGTAGAAATCTTCAAGCCACTCGGTGTGTCCTTGGGAGCAAGTATCGAGTCAAGGCTGCCACCTTGTTCTTGACTCTTCTGTTTAGGCTAACTCCCAATGAAGCCAAGGGGGGTAGACCCTATTAAATTACTAAGGCTAATTACTTAGTGTGATGGTATTATATTGATTAAATTGTTTAGGAGTTGTTTGAAATTAACCAGTGGAAACAAAAAATAACAAGATGCAAGATTTAAAGCAGATAAGCACAAAAATGACACTCAATATATATATAATCGAAAGAAATGATCAAATAAATCACCAGTGCCTTAAACGGACTCAAAAGAGAAAATAATGTGCTTGCATGCGCTTGAAAGAATGTTTTGCAAATGTCTCTTGGTAGATTTTAAATTAATGTGGAATGTGAATGAATTAAATTAGGTGAAAAAGCGACTCCAGATATACCTAAGGGGTACTTGGAGTATGTCCAAAAGTGAACTTTCAAAGCTACCTGCAAGGTGTTTGTGGGATAGAACGGAGTCTTGGAGACTATTGTTCATAATGCACCCATCAGGGTGTGACAGAGATCAGCGCCTCGAGGTCACTTTCCAATTGTTCCGACTCCTTTGGGTATTTTGCCACTGTTTACAGTTCGTTCGAGGCGTTGGATTTTTGCCTGATGGTTTGTCAATTTGGGAGGTGAAGACTAATTAATCTAGTTGCTCAAGTGCTTTTGATGTAGCTTGCCTGATCGGATTAACCGTAGCCAAGTATAGAGCATACACACTAGAGTCTTTGTTATTTTTAGTAAGTTTTAAAAGAGGTGTTCTTATTAAAAAGAAAACCCTCCAAGAACCTCTTTTGGTCCAAGTGG
Organism: Pseudotsuga menziesii; assembly: GCA_001517045.1. Lineage (NCBI taxonomy): Eukaryota > Viridiplantae > Streptophyta > Pinopsida > Pinales > Pinaceae > Pseudotsuga > Pseudotsuga menziesii. The sequence continues at coordinate 1,559,641 of LPNX010439387.1, forward strand.
ACCTCACTCGGGGAATCAATGAGGGGTTGATTTTATTATGATTATCAAAACAATTAATGAAAATGGAATCAGAGATACACAACACCAGTTTTCGAATTAGTCCTACCACGCATCTCTTTCCCCTTGCGGGTCAATCGGGAAGTTGTGGGGTAAGTAGTAAGATTAATTTTGAATTGAAAATGTGGAATAATGAAAAATATTATCAAATTATACAATCCTACATATCAATACTAAACTAGAACATAAAAAAGGGTAAAATACAAAAAAGTGAAACGAACGCAGAACCCCACTTGGGGGATGGTGAATAGGCTCAATAGAGCCTGTTCGAAAATATTTTCTTTTTATTAGAAGCAATTAAAATATTAGAAAACTGAAATTAATCCACCTGGTCCTTATATGGAATGAGACCAAAGGTTTACAATTTGTAAAAATTTGAAATTTTGGGAAGACGGAGACCCCCTGTGGGGTTTCGAATGGTCCAAAAATGCTTTCCGGACAACGCCGCCTGCTCTTTTCTGTTACAAATGCTAAAAAACAACAATTTTATCACAGTTAAATATGCCCAAAAGTACTTTGAAATTACTTTTGGATGAACAAACGTTTTACCCAAAAATTCTAAGTTAAAACTAGTTTTTAAAGAAGCGGGAAAGGAACCAAGGAAAACAAGATTTCCTTGGGATCTTGGACTGATTTTGGGCAGCCAATATGAAGCACTTAAATTTCTGAATATAAATTTTTATATTCTAAGGAAACAACCATGCATTCAACAAGCTTTAGATCTACTTTCATAGCCTTGAAAAATGACAATTTTCCCTAAAAACTAGATCTAGAATGCTTGTAAATTTTCTTTTAGGAATGAGATCTAGTTTATGAGATTTTAAGGCAGCAAGATCTATGTAAAATAAAATCTGAAATTTATAGATCTAAACAATTTTAAAGCTGCAAACAATTAATCAGACTGATTTTAGAAAAAATTGAAGGAGGAAGAGGAAAAGAAGAGCATTTGTTGTTGGAAGCCTTGAAGATCAACCGTGGAGCTTTCCGGTGGAATGTCGAGGAACTATGCCTTTGAATGATTTTGGAGAGAGTGAAGAAGCAAACTAGATCAGTATCCTCTCCAAGCTAGCAACCTACAACTGAATCAAAAGACTTGCCAAAATACTTGTGAGATCCGGTTAATACGTACATAGAGATTTTAGAATTACATGCATATAAACTTATTAACAAACTCCTTTCCTATCAAGGTTATAATAAACTTATTATCAATCTTAGAAATGAATCCACAAACAATTAGCGAATTATGAACATAGATACAGGTTATCTCAGTGAAACATGGCAATGCTCATCCACACATACAATGACATGACACCATCTTGCCTCCAAAGATTCACTTTATTCCAATAGAAAAAGATATTACACAGTATTAAAACAGCAATGGCTCCTCAATCCAACTCTCACTAACTTGGAAAGGAGGCATCCATGCTTTATTTATACCAAAAATTGAAACCCCATCCCAGAGGGGGTGCAAATCCCAAGGAGATAGACCATTGCAGCTGAAGGAGAGTCCATCAATGCCTGATATGAAGCTGAACTGAGCTTCTACTGAGTCAGAATGTCAATCGGAGAGCTGATCTGACTGACACCTCTACCTATTGACTAAAGCATCCACCAAAACTCATCCAGATGAGCCTACATGTGTGGAGGAGAGAGGGAGGGCGAAAATCCCCATAAAGGAAGCTAAAGTTCAACTCTGGATCCACCCAGATCACTTCCTTCATTCAAGTATTTGTTAGATCCAGTCAATCTGGTGCCGATGAGACTGATTTCAATCAAATCAATTGAGAATCCACTACTCTAGGATTTTGAATTTGCTCCATTATTCATCAATTTATTAATTAAAATAATCAATAATTGATTTTTTGGGGCTTTCTGACCTGAGTGATGGAAAATCACTAAAAAATAGGAAATAGTGTGTCTATAGGTTTAATGGGTGCTCTTAGATTGAAAATGAGCACCTATATGACTGAATCTGACTTCTGAGCCCACTTTTATTACAAAACCAAATTTTCCAATTAAACTATTAAAAAATAGCCTAAGTTTCAGAAAAATTAAATTTTAATAAAAAACACTGAAAAAATTAAAAAACCTAGGGGGACTTAGACATGTTCATATGACTCAACCATAATGCCTAGCATGTTTACACATTGTAACATAGACTCTAATAACCTCAATAGGCCTAAATGCCAAGCCGACCACCCCAACTTTGGAGGTATTGAGTGAAAAACTCAGAAATTATAAGTCGTTTATTCAATAACCAATAATAACCAAGGGAAAAAACACCTTGGGCTGATCGGATTGACAAATAAAGTCTATGAGACCGAGTCTTTTGCAGACACTATCATGCTATAACATTTATTACAACTCCACCAAGGGGGTATGAACATGTGATATAGTACAACAATCATTTCCAAGAAGCACTTCTAAAGGTCTTATGAAGTCCGAACAAAAAATATTTGTCCGGTTCACAAGGCTCACTTGATAGAAAACCACTAAGTACAACTTAGGTGGTAAGACTCAGCTCCTCCTAGGTAGGCTCTTTTGGGGCATCCGTTGGCAGCTCTTTAGACAATTCCTCATGACTCATCGGGTTTCACCACTCCGTCGACCACTCTTGGACAATGGCATCCAATTCTTTTGTCATGAGTTTGTAAGGAAAAGGTAGCCATTGCCGGTTGAGGTCCTGCTGTGCATGAATGTAGATAGAGTGGGGCTCGATGGAAAATTGAAGGATTCACTGGTACTAGGTCGCAGCATAAGGAGAGACACGGGGAAAGATAATGGCTACAGCTTGCAATGCTTCCCAATAAACCCAAAAGTAAATGGAACAGTCTACCTATCGACTGGGCTCTTCGACCCACCATAAATTTTGATATCTTGCACCATGGCACACCTTTGTTGAATCAACTGTCATCGGTTGATAGTCTTCTGGTTCCATCCTGGAAACTAGTGCAATTAGGATCAACAACCAACTATATGAAAATGGCCACCCAGTCTGAGTAGCAAGCGCGTCTTCTAGCAACTGGTTCAGCAAAAATAGAGACCAATTCATTTGTACCCCGTCAGCACACTTCTGGGCACAGGTGAGAACACCTGAATTGCATTGGACTGGTTGATTGCCTCTAACAACCCTGCTCGCCAAAATCCTTGCGCCGATGCACACTGCCTATGAGTTAATGATATCGATTTGATAAGCATGCTCGTCACATTGTAATCCAAGGTGCTCCTTCAGCTGCCTGGCAAGATTTTTATCAATAACCCTCCTGCGGATATACTGCGTCGGATCTTCCCCGGCCTTCGACAAGCCTATGATGATTGCAGAAAAATATACTGTAATGGGAATCAGTGTATTCAACCAAAGTGTCCCCCCATGAAAACAAGCCAACAGTTGTTTCACACATGCATGGATTCATTCAATCACCCAAAATGAGGCATATTGATGAGCCCCAACAATCCAGATTGATCTAACCCACTCACCCAAGGTTAAGGAATCCACCGAATTGGGGCACCAGGCCCCGTCGGGACTGACTCATAGGGATCATCCCTAATATATTTGAGTAAAAACAAGTCATGGTATTCAAATTTCAACCTGATCAATGCAGGGATGATTTCGACCGAGCATGTCATCCCTTCCAGTAGCGGCGACAATTTTGGTGGATACTTCTAATTTTTTTATGACTACCTCGGCTTGGCTCCCGGACATGTAAGAGTGACATATCCCAAAATTTCATGAATAGAGACACCTTGAGGCACCACAGACTCAACAGTTCTCGAGTTCGATGACCCGGTCTGTGGATTTCCTTCTCCTTGCATTCTCGCCAGCGTGCGAGTTTTCCTCTTTTGCGGAGGTGAGGGGACTGGGCCTCTGAGTCCATCGCTTCTGCTAGGGAATGGACGATGAGCTGACTGATATGATCATAATTTCTTCTTCAATAGCTATGGGCTGAATAGGGGACTTGTACTCACTTAAAATATCAATAGCGTTGAGGTCGCTCAACATGCCTTATGCCCTCAACCTCAAAATGCACTCGACGATGCTAACCTTCAGTGTTGTAATGCACTCAACCAGCTCACAACCTACTGCACAATTCACCCTTTTGCTCAATACGATGCTCGCTGAACTAAATAATTCCATCCTCCCGCATCCCATGTGCTTTTTATAGCCACCTCCAACTCAAACTCATCATTTCCAAATCTACAATCACCATTACGACTAAATCTAGCATTAATGATGCCAAATCTGTCGGAAATCCTACTCCTCTAACGGTCGGATCAATCATTAATGCGGGTCGGTTCAACAAGCGCCACTAGCCAACTGTTAAAACTACCTACATTTATTACTTGATTTGACCAACCCATAGCCCTGCAACTCTCGCAAGTGGTCAACTAGTCACTGTTACAAACTTTAACCTTACGTAGCCTCCTCCCCGGGGATCGCCTTACTGCTCTAAAACAAAATATTCATTTTTTTTTCATAGCACCTCAAGTAGTGCGCATTGTCAGCCCCGACCTATAGGGATTCAAGTGAATCCCATTGACAAGCGTTATTAAGACTGCGCCATCTAATTGCTATAATTGAACTTCACCGCTAGAAGTAATGGAATGAACAAGATACAGACCTAACCAGTGCATTTGTAACTTACCTGGATGCTTGATCAACTTACTGTCATATAACATCACCAAATCTCCTTCTGCAAACTATTTTTTCTTAATGTGGTGATCATGCCACGCCTTCTATCGATCCTTCACAACCTGTTGGTGGAAGCCAGCAATAAAGTGGTCTTCTTCAAGCTGGATCAACTGCACAATTCGTTCTTCTAACACTTCTGCATCATCCATGCCTGTCGCTGCGGCAAGGAACAAACTAGGAACAATGTACTCCATGGACATGACTGCCTCTTGCCCATAGACCAGATTAAATGGTGTCTGGCTAGTTAGTCATTTACAAGTAGTGAGATAGGCCCATAACACTGCTGGAATTTTTAGGTCCCAGTCATCGCGGTTAGCATTACATACCTTAGTCAGCGCTGTTTCCAAGATTTTGTTGAATGCTTCAATGGTCCCTTTCTCCTGTGGATGGTATGGTGTACTCCTCTTATGTTGCACCTACAACTCCTCAGTTAGTGCTTTCATAATTTGGTTGACAAAGTGATTGCCCTGGTCACTCATCAAGATCGTAGGACACCCAAACCGTGTCACAATGTTTTCAAAGATGAACCTCACTGCTATCATAGTGGTACAATCCACAACTGGTGCAGATTTCGCCCACCTAGTTAGATAGTCAGTTGCATTAATGATGTATTGCGCACCAATCCACTTCCTTGGTGGATTAATAGGACCCACAAAATCCACAACCCACTTATCAAAAAATTGCAGAGTCACCTATGGTACCAGCGGCATCTCATCCCGCCGCGATGGTTTACCGACATGCTGGCAGACATCACAAATCCTCGCATAGTCTACAACATCGTTATGCAACGTAGGCCACCATAGTCCAGCGCGCAACACCTTTTGCGCAGTAGCCCATCCTCCATAGTGTCATCCCACAATTCCTGCATGTGCTTCTTCTAGAATGGGACCCTGCTCAAGTGGTAAAATACACTGTCACAAGATTTCATTTGGCCCAAGCTTATATAATTGTCCAGCAATTAATTGAAAATCAAAATCCTTTACTACTAGCTGCTTCTTTTGTCTAGTCAGCATGTTCTCCGGGGTGACACCAGTGGCCAAAAACTGAATAATTGGTGCATAGTGATCATCTGCGATGTCAACATGGAACAATTACGCATCTGGCAATCCACCATCAATATTGGTCGGTTCTTCACCATTCTTGACACGAGATAGATGATCTGGGCCAACGTTAAATCTCCTTGGCTTCAAAACTATTTCAAAATCAAACTCCTAGAAGAGTAACAACCATCGACAGATATCCCCCCCAACACAGGCTTATTGACCAGGTATTGCAAAGGAAAATGATTAGTGAACATCTTGAAATGTCCACCCAACAAGTAGTGCTAGAACTTTTGCAATGCATAAACCATCACCAAGCCTTCCCTTTCCATTGTTGTATAATTTCATTCAGCAAATGACAGCTTTCTACTGGCATATGCGATTGGGTGATCAAGGTTTCCCTCACCCAGTTGGGCAAGAACGACCCCCAGCACGATAGAAGAAGTGTTTATGTGCACATGGAACTCCTTATTCCAATGAGAAAAAACCAGTATGGGCGCAGAGGCCATCCTGGCTTTCAAAGTCTCAAAAATTCCTTGACATTTCTAAGTCCATTCATAAGCTGCATCCTTCTTTAGTAGTTTCTCCATGGGGGCAGTAATCACAACGTATCCTTTGATAAACTTGTGATAGTATCCGGTATGCCACAGTGTGGCCCAAAGCATCTTGAAATTCGTCGCTGGTGGTAAACTAATGATTAGCATGATCTTCACCGGATCAACCAACAGACCTTCTTTGCAGACTATGTGCCCCATTAGCATGCCAAATGGTGCACAAAAAATACACTTTTTAGAGTTTAAGGTGATCTGATGTTGTCGACACCTTTCCAGCATCAGTCACAGGTTGTCCATATGATCCCTAATTAGTCCATAGACAGTCCAGTCATCCATATACACCTGCAGGAACTTTTGAATAAAATATTTAAATACAGCGACAACTACGCGAGAGAATATGGTGGGTGCATTCTTCAGCCTAAATGGCATGACTGTATATTAAAAACAACCCCACTCAGTGACAAACATATTCTTATGGTGACCCTCCTTCGCAATTCGGATCTGGTGGTATCCCAAAAATCCATCTGTGAAAGAATACATCTCCTAGACTCCTACGCCTTCAAGAACATCATCTGTAAAAGGGGTCGAGAACGGATCATGTACGCATGCATCATTCAAATTCCTTAGGTCGACGCAAATGTGGATTTCTCCTATCATTTTTATCCTTGACCACCATAGGACTTATCCACTCGGAGTCTTCTACAGGATTGATGATCCCAACATCAAGAATCCAGTCAATCTCAGCCTTCACATGGTCCTTGTATCGTGGATTCAGTTGATACGGCCTCTGTCACACCGGTTTGGCATCTGGTTTCAACATGATTTTCATCTTCCCCAGGTCTCCTAAAATTCCCTTCATCTCCGAAAACTGTGTCGAAAAAAGGCCCTGGAATTCATGTAGCATGTTTGTGATCTTTGCCATGGTCTCCTCATCCCAGTAGTCTCTAACATTGGAAAATTTTGGGTTCTCTACCGACCCAATGTTGACTTTCCAGATCCTTAGCGGCTAACTCATCAAGTCCATCGGTATGTCTGGGGCTGCGACATTGTGTCTTCCTTCTAATTTTCGAATATTAACATTCCATAACTCATCGTCATCTTCAGGTTCCCCAGGCAAGTTATAGCAGGTCATCATGGATTGGATTGAACAATCTGCATGTGGATCAACGGGATAAGCGACATGGGTGAGCTTGAGTACAACATCGCAGATGATTTGTAAATCATTGCAGACCTCTGGGTTGACATCCTGAAAACTAAACATCCGCGCAAAACAAATAGACAACTCCTCCCAAGTGGTGGTAGTTCTACGTAACTCTGCCACCATGTACTAGGATCTCGGCATTTCTTCTAGAGTGTGAATGAAAGCGTGGACCCATTTATCTCTGGATCACGACACCCATAAATTCTAACACTCGATTAAATGACTGGTGGGATCATTCAGTCCGTCATATCTCTGAGCATGATAGACCTCTAAATCGCCGAAGCACACTATCATCAATTTGTGGCACTGTTCCCAGTGATGGATCATCTGTTTGTGTGTCTCCCACCATTGTCCTGGAGTATCCTTTAGTGCTACATCAAGAGCCAACATCCTTTGTGGTTCAAAAAATTTCTCTTCAAATTCCTGAAAGAACTTTGATAGTCCCAACAGTCCTTCATAAACAGGCAACTCGACAGTTTCAGTTGCAACCCGTCGGAGAGACTATGTAATCAACCCACATTTCCTGAATTATACTTCATGCAACCTATTTTTCCAATTTTCTAGAGCATCATCAGAGTCAGAGGACACGGAAATTGCGTTGCGCCATCCAAGTTCACCATTGACGGTAGGATGGATATAGTCTTCATAGATGTTATAAGCGTGATCCCAACTTCTCCCGAATTCATCCTTTTCAAGTTCAATATATCGTTGTCCCTCCTAAGGGGCCATAGGAGCGATGACCCTGACATCCTGGTTTTCAAATGTCATAACTTGTTTTCTGAAGTTGATAACTGCCATGCTATATTATCCCATCCAATTCCTAGCAGTGCAGGATAGGAACCACCATCTTCTACTACTTCTAGCACATCAAAGTCAACATGCATTTTCATACCTTCAATGTCGACAACCAAGTTTGAAACACGACCAATGGGATAAACCTTTGCCTGATTTATGAGTTGCAACTATACGGGTGACCATCCCAATGTTAGCTTTCCCATCAAGTACCAGGTTTTCTTGGTCAGAATGTTTACATCTGATCCAAGATCCAAAATGACTGAGTCAACCTCGTAATCTTCGATCTAGATATTCATCCTCATCTCCTTTCCTGTCTTTGTCTTTTGCAAAGAATTCACTACAGAATCCTTTACTGTCTTACCTGGGTACTGCAATAATCTCTCAAGATTGACAAGGGCGTAAGGATCCCTTGTCAGCGATAGACAACTCTCAAAGAACTGCTGCAAGGTACCATGCTACCATGATGGTCCTGCCTCTACAGATGGATCAAAAGCAAATGGCATATCAATAATTGGTAACTTACCCGGATTTCTCTCGATTGCATTCTTTGTGCCAAAGAAGGTGTATTTCTTTTTCACAATATCAAATTCCACCTTTTTCTTACCAGCAAGCCAAACTTGCTACCACAGTCCATCATCTCCAGTTGTCATACCAACGCGAGTGACGATACCAACGTCGACATGCTTCATTCACGGCTCGACCTGAATTGTTGCAACTATCGGTCCTTGATTCAAGTTCAATGGTGGGTTCTAATTCAATGGATGATTCATTGGTTGGTTCTGATTCTGAGGTGAGTTCTGAGAGTGAGTCTGCGGTGGGACCTGGTTCTGCATTATCGGTTGGTTCTGTACTTGGAATGTAGGCTGATTCTAATTCCGCATGTTCTGTAACTGAGGAATATTTCTAACCTACAATTTTGCAATTAACTGAGGGTAGTTTTCAACATTATGATCGCTGGATACATAGTATGTACACTACATATGAGGGCACTCCCTCTGATAATTCCCAAATACCCCACAGGTGTAACACTAGATTGATTCACAACCTCATCCTCCTCCTTGACCTCTGAACCCTCTGCGGAATCCTCCTCGGACTCCTCCTTGCTGAAACTGCGGTTGGGCCATCTGTTTCTATGGTGGGTTTGGTTGTCATTGGACATAGTGCATGACTTGAACATATTGTGGCTAATTATACTGTAGTCACGGTGTCTGGTTATATTGTGGTTGTACCACCATTTGCGGCTGAGGTGCAAACTATGGCTGCGCTGTAAACTGTCGTTGTGGTTGCATGGGGACAAAATGCAATGGAGGTGGTGGTGTATATGACACTTGTGCTGCTGGTTGCACTACTTGTGGTTGTGCTTGCGCTGTCTAGGGGTCCTCACCTTTCACAAAATATGTATCATACGTCCTTTCCTAGAGCAAATCATAAGCTCGACAGTTTTTATCATCATGTCCTACTAACCGACAAAATGTATAGTACAAATTTTCTACCTTGGTAACCATCTTCTGCATGTAATCATATTTCTCATGTCAATGCCCATAGACCTGACATATGCGACACCATGGTACAACAGCACAGCTCAATGGATTCAGGGCTCCTGAAAGCAAATAATTCCAAAACGTTGACAAGTGTCCTTGGTATGTTCGTCCGCATGGAAATGGGTGGACTAAAGATCATCATGATCTTTGTTTAAATTTCTGATATCTTGTAGTTGCAGCGTTAAATTGGCCAACTGCGCTTGAATCTAGTTCATTCTGACCGCAGATTCTCCTACTGGCGATGCCTTGAATTTAATCGCGGTCTCCTGAGCCTCACTCTGTGTCACAATCCTTTGCTGCATTTGTGGCTGTCTGATATGTGGGATGAGCATGGAAATGAACCACTCCTTGTGCTGAACATCGCTCATTTGAAAGCTTACCCGATCCATCAATGTCTTAAACCACTGATCAAAATCCCAAATCGTCTCATTGGGGAACTGTTTGATCTCTTTCAATTCAGTAATATACTGAGCCTCTAACTTCAGCTTCTTGAATTCTTCAAATAAACCCGTTTGGATCTCATCCAATGTCTTCGTGGTATCTCCTAAGGAAACCGTGTGAATCTCATGAACCATTCCAGCGCACAGCTCCTCGGAGTAGTGGCCAACTGACTTTTCTTGACATCATCATCAACAGTTTGTCAGGCAGTCCATATCGCCTCACATAAGAACCAATACTTCTCTGGATCATCAGTGCCATTTCCATTGAATATCGGTAACTTCATTTGTCCCCTGCCATTCTGGCCCTTCTTTCTCCTGCTGGTGCTCTATTACTAGACTGTTGCTGACATGTCGGGAAAGTAGACACCGAGTGTGTATTTTTTCCTTATGGTGGAGTAGTGCGCAGAGGTGTGGGCATGTTACTGTTGGGGTTCGATCCTGTTGTCCTTCCAGGTGTAACCTGGGCCTAGTCGTCCTCATCGTCACAAAAAGGTCGCTTCATCCTGTGTGGTTGTTCTTCATGGAATCGCACTTCGATCGCAACAGGACCTTCTCTTGTGCTCTGCCCCTTCTTTCAAAACCTTGCTCCTCCCCTTGTACAACCACTTGTTTCCTCGATGATCTTCACCTTCTCACTAGAACTCATGCCCGTCTACCCCTTACCTTTTCATGCATCTCCCCCCTTCCATCGCGGTGCCTACATCCTCCACACACTAGAGTTCCACTACTCTTGGTCCATATTTAGAATACCTTTTTTACAAACCAGTTGCTTAATTGACAGCTGCAGCGACAACAAGAATCTTCCTCGAGGTCCACTGAAGAACTCCCTTTCTCCTTCGTGAAAGGACTTATTAGCGTCGACTACAAACTCGGTGATGTATTCTTCTAAGATACTATCCAACCACACTTCAATTGCCCGTGATTCCTTATTGTTGGTTTCCTGTAACTCCTGGATCAACTCCGGGGTCCAGGATATCGACTCTCCTCCTTGGAAGTTTGTCTTCTTCTTAGTGAACTTTGCTAGCCATTCATGCAGAAGGATAGGAAATTCATAAAAGAACCATTCGTGAGGACCATCATGGATATACCTATCCAACCAGTGGCCCGTCGACAACTTCGGATTCTGATTTTTAGCTTCAGCAAACACCCGCAAATTTAGATCAAACCACCCTTTGATCTTCGGTCGATTCAGATTCCAAAACATATCCTCCTCTGAATAGCAACTCGGTCTCGACAACATAACTATTTTTTGGTGAAACCCACCAACAAATCCTCGTCGACAAGGGTTCTCACTCTGTCGACGCCCAACTAGCGTAATCTCCCTGAGCACCAGCCTAGATAGGTTTTACCCTGCCTAGCAATGTCCACGGTGCGGACGAAGTCTCACCTGAGATGTTCAAGGGAGAGCTATCGGAACTGAGTTTTCGGCAGTGGGGACAGAGAATATGGGGATCTGATGGGGAGACACCATAACTGCTAGATCCAGAGCTTTGCAGTCGACGTCAAGTCATTTCCACAACTTGCAAAGTGCATCCATAACTTATGCAAACATTATTGATTCATTTCCACAACATCATACAGTTGTCACAATATCACTAATATCGCAGCATTGTTCATAAAACATATCAACTCATAGTGCAATAGAATGTAACAGACTTTAAAACAGATCGCATCAATATAGCAGAAAGAGTTTAAATCATAGCAACATCATAATAGATTAGATCGCAGCAGTGATAACATACAAGATTTGTGCAACAACTATCATATCATATTAATCTTGCACAAAGGATCCAACTTACACTATCCTTCTCCAAAACTGGAGACTGCACACATCAGGAAAACCTAGATAAATCGCAGATACACGGGAAATTATTCAAAAACCAGATCGCACTAGACCTTATGCAATAATCATCCTCTGATGCGAGTCTCCTATGATGATCACATGATCCTCCCTTTTCTTATCCCCTTTCTACTTGCAAAACTAGATCTATAAATAGGCTTGCGCCTTTACATTGAGGGTCCACTTCTAACTAAATTATAACTGCTAATGACCTATTGCAACAAAACTTGGTCAAATAATATATAAAATATTCAAAGCGGTTATTCTTCTTCCCATCGCGCTTATCTGTCCTTGTGCGGTACCGCGCAAGCTTGCGTAGCTGCCACGATGCTGCGCAACTCACTTAACAAAACCCATGCCAACATGACTTATTCTTTCAAGGAATTGTTCATTTCTTCATTTATCAATATAGAAGACATGCTCAATACCTTCAAATTCTCTTGGATGTTACATCCTTCTAGTTTAGAAAAGAGGTTTTTGAAGAACCTCTCCCCAACCTCTGCTTTTTCCTTGAAGGAATACACCAATTGCCCATTCATATATTTTATTGCTGAAATCGTATTCATGTTTCTTCTGTGCATGGAATACCTATGGAAAAATTGTGCATTGTTATTTCCTTTTTTAATCCAAATGGCCCTACTCTTTAACTTCAAGAGCTCCTCCTCTTTAGCCAGTAGCGCTTCCCGTTTTACCTCATTTTCTCGAGCCTCTTTCAATTCTTCCTTTGAGAAAATTGTAGAGTTGTTTAGGCTGTAAATATTTTTTAAATTGAGTTCAACTTATTTTAGTTGTTTTTTCCGGTTGGCTGTGTATATATTTGCCCATTTTTTTGTCTCCTTCTTTGTTCTTTGAATATTTTCCACAAATTCATTCATGAAGGAGACATTGGGGATGTCCTCTAGAGGAATCCATGAATCCACTACAAGCTTTCGATAATCCTCTTCCTGAATCCATGAAGGGTTAAACTTAGATGGAGAAATCGACTTGCATTCTGGGCATTGAATCCTTAAGAGAATCGGGACGTGATTAGATAACCCTCCCACCTCTACCCATGTTTTCGCTATCAGAGACCTTGAAAGAATGTTTTCTGAAATCAAGAATTTGTCTAACCTTTTGGAGATAGCTTGTTCCCCACATCTATTATTCTTCCATGTCGGGGTTAGCTTCAGAGGTTGTAAGTCCACCAAATCCTTGGAATCAAACAACGTGTTGCTAGGAATTTTGTTGCACCTTATGTGGACAGAAGTTGTTCCTCTGGTTTGAATGGTTCAGATCCAGAACAAATGGTTTGCAATAAGGTTGGAATACTTTCCCTAGAAACTACAGACACCTGGAATGCAATATTTGATGGAGTGATATGGTTCTTCTCTTATGACAAAAAGTCTCCAAGAAAACACCTGCAAAAATACATCAAACACACAAGAGATCAAAGATACCAGAACATCATCTATAGATCTATGTCAGTGACTAAGGAATCTGACAATAACATGCAAGATTACAACATAACAAATATATGGAAAAGGAACCAACTTTACATTAATAAAATGAAGAGAGAGTTTACAACCTATGCCTTAGTGTTGATATGCTCTCTCACAAAACTGACATCTTGTCCCCTACAGCTCCAACTTGCTCCCTCAAGCTCTTCCTTGAATGACTTAGGCCAGAATATCAAAGCAACAACATAACATTACTCTCTCCTCAACCATGGGAATTGAGCATGCTTTTATAGGCTTGCAATGGAAAGGCATGGTTGAGAAATTGATGGGTGAGGTCGCTAGGAGATCCTACAAGGATGGATCTCAAGCCCAACTGACCCTAGTGATCAAGGACAAGGGTACCACGAAGCCTTCTTTTGAGAAGCTTCGTGAGACCTTCTCTTTTTCACTTTTTACCAAGGGCACCGCTCTTTTCTCACCATGACAGAGTGGTTCTGGGAAGAACCGTGCCTTGCTTAATGGGTAAAGGTGATGCCACTGTTTACTGCCAATGTATTACAGGCGGTGCTGAAGAAGGTACCAATTTTTGACTAAAGGGTAGAAGCGATGTTGGATTTTCATATACAAATTTGATGTCTGGACCAATGTTCTTGGCTTCACAATTTGGGATTGAGGGAAACACTGAAGTTTGGGATCTTATCACATGCTGATGATGAGATTTAGGTATAACAGAATGCCCCCCAAAGCATGAGGCTAGAGGGATACGATAGGCGAGAGCTTTGAAAGAGTAAGTTATCACTTTGAGGCAAGAATCAGTTTGATCGGAGATCATCAGCCAGGCATCTGCAATACATTAATACTTTTGAATCATGAGCAAAATGTGTCTTCATCATAGCTGTAGAACAATACAAGGTGGATCCATGAGAGAGATAAACAAACATGGCTACTAGAATACAATGTAGATCCATGTGATAGAGGACTCAAACTTGGACATAGCTACCAGACATACAATGTAGATCTATGTCATACAAACACAAATTTGAGCATAGCCATGACCATACAAATGTGGATCCATGATGGTACTTCATACAATATACTCCATCGCAACCTGGGGAGAAAACTATGAGTGCTTTCGAATAGATAACCAAGGTATTCATCTTGTCTTCCACAAAGTACGATTCTATCCATGTGATTACAATGATCTGAAGTCAAACATGGTAGAAACCACTTGATTACCGGTCAATAATGTGAACCTTTAACAAGTGCGAGGAAAATCACCATTAATGTCAATGATTCTCAAGGTACCCCAGTACAATCTACTAAGTGTGAATAGATGGTTTGATGTCGAACACTTAGTCGAATATCTTGATCAAAGGTTAATGATGTGATCCTATGTCGAGAGCGAGAGAATCTGTCATTGAGGCATACAGATCTCAAGGTATTAAACTTTTTACTAAGACTAATTCTTGGGTGATGAGCTGATGTCGACAAGAATAGTCTCATCGAGGAGGGCCATGAAGAATCCCACATTGATGACATGAAGCTTGGAACAAATTTATGGAATTTTGTAGATAATGTAACCATCAGAATGACTCAAAAGGTACTGACACAAAGGCTGTTTTAACTGCAGAGGTAAACTTCTAACTTCCCTTTGAACACTGGGCGACATGACAAAAGACTTAACAACATTGAATCGGCGAGGCGGAACACAATATGACATTGGACAATGCATTCTTTGAAAGATTCAAAGGAACGATATGACTCATGAAAGTGGATCGACTCAGAGACAAGCTGATTTACCCAATTGACTGAATGAAATGCAGACAAGTGTCATGTTCAAAGGTGACGCCAAACTGCCATTTTATTTGCAAAATGAATTGATTCCCTTTCTTTAATTTCCCCATCATGATTGATAAGTGCCTCTTTTCATTTTTATGAGTCCAAAGAGGGTAACAAACACTCATTGTAGCTTATCCGAAGACAAGTCCATTCTCATACGTTTTATGAACCCGAGAAAGGAGGGGTTCATTCCCGAAAAAGGGTCTCTCAATGTTTAGTTTAACGAGTCCAATGAAAGTTAACTTGGTATCGTTCACATTTAGAGAGTCTGAATGAAGACAAAAGAAGACTCCAAAGGGTCCTTTTTTGTATGACTTAGTCTCTAGGGCCTAAAAAAGTGTAAAATAATACCTAAGAGAACTCTTCCAGTCATGATTGGCTGGAGTGTTCCTTTTTTGTAAATAGCCTATTCGAACTGAAAAAGAGATAACCTACCGTCAAAGAGACGACTCTTCAAATACTTTTACGAGTATGAAGAAGACAAGTACTTGACAATATTTTCATATTTAGGGAGTCCGAAAAGAGTTTAAAGGAGACTCCATTAGGTCTCTTTTCACGATGACGAGTTTTACGACCCCGAAAAGAATCAGAAAATGACTCAGAATTTTGATACTGGTTTTTTGAGAGCGTGATCAAAGTATCGCAATGAACGCTCGAGGACCTTTTCCGTTTTCAAAAGTACAAAAAATTCAAAAACAAACTTCCCAATAGACTTTACTGCTTATTAATTGTCCCTGCAAGACTTAAACGATCATTAGTTTTCCCAAAATATTTTGAAAAATGACTTTCATGAACTATATAAAAGGGTATTTCTATAAAAATGACTTTAAAAATATAAAAAACCATAAAAATAGGCTATAAAAGTCAAAGTAAATAGTAAAAACAATTCATTTCACTATTTACCAACCTTGGAGAGCGTTTTGGGTAGTTTTGAATCAAAACTTCAGCTGAAGATTTGGGAGATTCCATCGTCCGTTTTCCATACCGTCAGTTCCAGGTAACATCTAAATTCATTCCCTTTCATTTCATGGTTTCCAATTTTCAATTTTCATGATTTTTTGAGCTCATGGGGTGAACCAAAAAATGAGAAATGCAGGCACCGCTCTTACCCCTAATAGGAAAGGAGGTTCCTGATAAGAACCACGCTTCTTCAGTTATACACAGGTAGTGGCATTGCTCTATATTAAATGGACAGAGGCGATGCTGGTCATGGGAATAAAAGAACTAAAAGATTGGCCAAAATAAAAGTTTGAAGGCAATTTCAATGATGAGAAATGTTTATAAATGCTTCTTAAATTGTTTTTGGCAGGTTCATCTGATCAGAAAATGGTTATCTGGAAAGAAAGGTAACATGACATGGATGATGCTGCAACTGCAGGAGATGCAGGTTGTGTGGCTCCCCAACGGAGTCACCAGATTTGTTTCTAGGAATTTTGTTGCACCTTCTGTGGACAAAAGTTGTTCCTATGGTCTAAATGGTTTAGATCCAGAACAAATGGTTCACAATAAGGTTGGAAGACTTTCCCTAGAAACTACAGACACCTGGAATGCAATCTTTGATGGAGTGATATGGTTCTTCTCTTACGACAAAAAGTATCCAAGAAAACACCTACAAAAACACATCAAACACACAAGATATCAAATATACTAGAACATTATCTATAGATCTATGTCAGTGACTAAGGAATCTGACAATAATATGCAAGATTACAACATAACAAATATATGGGAAAGGAACCAAATTTACATTAATAAAATGAAGAAAGAGTTTATAACCTATGCCTTAGTGTTGATATGCTCTCTCACAAAACCGACATCTTGTCCCCTACAACTCCAACTTGCTCCCTCAAGCTCTTCTTTGAATGACTTAGGCCAAAATATCAAAGCAACAACATAACATTACTCTCTCCTCAACCATGGGAATTGAGCCTGCTTTTATAGGCTTGGAATGGATAGGGATGGTTGAGAAATTGATGGGTAAGGTGGCTAGGATATCCTACAAGGATGGATCTCATGCCCAACTAACCCTAGTGATAAGGGATAAGGGTACCACGAAGCCTTCTTTCAAGAAGCTTCATGAGACCTTCTCTTTTTCATTTTTTACCAAGGGCACCGCTCTTTGTTCACCATGACAGAGCGGTTTTGGGTAGAACCGTGCCTTGCTTAACGGGTAAAGGCAGTGCCACCGCTTACTTCCAACGCATTACAGGCGGTGCTGAAGAAGGTACTGCTTTCTGACTAAAGGGTAGAAGCGGTGTTGGATTTTTATATACAAATTTGATGTCTGGACCAATGTTCTTGGCTTCAAAATTTGGGATTGAGGGAAACACTGAATTTTGGGATCTTATCACATGTTGATGATGAGATTTTGGTATAAAAGAATGCCCCCCAAAGTATGAGGCTAGAGGGATACGATAGGCAAGAGATTTGAAAGAGCAAGTTATCACTTCGAGGCAAGAATCAGTTTGATCGAAGATCATCAACCATGCATCTGCAATACATCAATACTTTTGACTCATGAGAAAAATGTGTCTTCATCATGGCTGCAGACCAATACAAGGAAGATCCATGAGAGAGATAAACAAACATGGCTACTAGAATACATCGTAGATCCATGTGATAGAGGAATCAAACTTGGACATAGCTACCAGACATACAATGTAGATCTATGTCATACAGATGCAAATTTGAGCATAGCCACGACCATACAAATGTGGATCCATGTTGGTACTTCATACAATATACTCCATTGCAACCTGGGGAGAAAACTATGAGTGCTTTCCAATAGATACCCAGGGTCTTTGTCTCATCTTCCACAAAGTACGATTCTATCCATGTGATTACATTGATCTAAAGTCGAACATGGTAGAAACCACTTGATTACCGGTCAATAATGTGAACCGTTAACAAGTACGAGGGAAATCACCATTAATGTCAATGATTCCCAAGGTACCGTAGTACAATCTACTAAGTGTGAATAGATGGTTTGATGTTGAACACTTAGTCGAATCTCTTGATCAAAGGTCAATGATGTGAACCTATGTCGAAAGCAAGAGAATTTGTCATTGAGGCATATAGATCTCAAGGTAATAAACTTGTTTCTAAGACTAATTCCTGTATGATGAGCTGATGTCGACAGGAATAGTCTTGTAAAAGTGAAGAGGAAACTACATTGGTGCTTTTTACGGCTCGACATTTCGATCTCTCTCTGAGATCATCATCAGGAGTGCTTACTCAAGATAATCAAGAGGCCAATCATCCATTTATATATGGTTTGGTTCAGTGCGCGTGAGGTTAACCTTAAGCTGGTGGACTGGTTAAGATGGGAAATCGTTGAATGTAGTTTAGGGTTTTAGTAATAAACAATCTAGGTGTTTTAAAAAATTTTAAACTTGAAAATATTAATATAATGTTTATTTACAATTTACAATTGTACTTTTATTTAAACTAAACTAAATTATTTTATTTTTAATATTGATAACAAAATTCTAAAGATTTTTTAATTTTGTTAATATTATTAAAAAAATAATTAATGTTGACTATTAAGAATAATGTTAAAAGGGGAATTAATATAATATTTAAATTTTTTTAATTATTTATTTTAAGAAATTATTAAAATTAATTAAATATTTTTTGAAATTATTTTATTATATTTTATTATTAAACTTGATTATATAAAGTAAATATAATTATTAGTATTGAGAATTTACTTTTATAATTAAACTATTAAAAGGATTTATAATTAATACCATTATAATTTGAGTTCTTATCCTTGTGTTCTTTTAATGGAATATATAATTATAAAATGTTTTGCTTTTAAAATTCTAAAGATTTTTAAAAGCAGTCATTAGTTATGTTGATCTTTATCTTCTCTCTTATTTTCCATTTGACTAGGTTGTCTTCTCTTGCTATGACCACAGAATTTTCAAGACAAATATGGTGTTGGGTAAGGTGAGCATGTTCAGCTAGAGCGGATCTCTTATGTCTATCATGCCTAAGGTCTGCTCCATGTTCTTTAAGTCTAGTAACTATGGACCTTCCCGTTTCACCGATGTAGGGTTTGCTACATGAACAAGGATAAGAACTTAAATTATAATGGTATTAATTATAAATCCTTTTAATAGTTTAATTATAAACATAAATTCATAATACTATTAATTATATTTACTTTATCTAATCAAGTTTAATAATAAAATATAATAAAATAATTTCAAAAAATATTTAATTAATTTTAATAATTTATTAAAATAAATAATTATTATTTTTTAAATATTGTACTAATTCCCCTTTTATTATTATTCTTAATAGTCAACATTAATTAATTTTGTTAATAATATTAACAAAATTAAAAAATCTTTAGAATTTTGTTATCAATCTTAAAAATAAAATAATTCAATTTAGTTCAAATAAAAGTAGAATTATAAATTGTAAATAAACATTATATTAATATTTTCAAGTTTAAATTTTTTTAAAACACCTAGATTGTTTATTACTAAAACCCTAAACTACATTCAACGATTTCCCATCCTAACCAGCCGACCAGCTTAAGGTTAACCTCACGCGCAATGAACCAAACCATATATAAAAGGATCATTGGCCTCTTGATTATCTTGAGTAAGCACTCCTGATGATGACCTCAAAGAGAGATAGAAACGTGGAGCCGTAAAAAGCACCAATGCAGTTTCCTCTTCATTTTTACAAAACAAATCAATGCATATGGCCATATTTTCACAGGAATAGTCTCGTCGAAGGAGGGCCATGACGAATCCCACATCGATGACACAAAACTTGGAACAAAGTTCTGGAATGTTGTAGATAATGTAACCATTGGACTGACTCAAAAGGTACTGACACAAAGGCTGTTTTAACTACAGAGGTAAACTTCTAACTTCCCTTTGAACGTCAGGCGGCATGACAAAAGACTTGGCAGCATTGACTCGACGAGGCAGAACACAATCCGACATTGGACAATGCATTCTTTAAAAGATTCAAAGGAACCATATGGCTCATGAAAATGGATCAACTCAGAGACACTGATTTATCCTATTGACTGAATGAAATGCAGACAAGTGCTATGTTCAAAGGTGATGACAAACTGCCATTTTATTTGCAAAATGAATTGATTCCCTTCCTTTAATTTCCCCATCATGATTGATGAGTGCCTCTTTTCGTTTTTACAAGTCCAAAGAGGGTAACAAACACTTGTTGTACCTTATTCGAAGACAAGTCCATTCTCATATGTTTTACGAACCTGAGAAAGGAGGGGTTCGTTCCCGAAAAAGGGTCTCTAAGTGTTTAGTTTAACGAGTCCAATGAAAGTTAACTCAATATCGTTCACGTTTAGAGATTCTGAATGAAGACAAAAGAAGACTCCAAAGGGTCCTTTTTCATATGATTTAGTCTTTAGGGCTCGAAAAAGTGTAAAATAATACCCAAGAGAACTTTTCCAGTCATGATTGGATGGAGTGTTCCTCTTTTGTAAATAGTCTATCCAAACCGAAAAAGAGATAACCTACCATCGAAGAGACGACTCTTCAAATAATTTTACGAGTATGAAGAAGACAAGTACTCGACAATCTTTTCATATTTAGGGAGTCCAAAAAGAGTTTAAAGGAGACTCCATTAGGTCTCTTTTCACGATGATGAGTTTTACGAGCCCGAAAAGAATCAGAAAAAGACTTGTAATTTTGATACTGGTTTTTTGAGAGCATGATCAAAGTATCGCAATGAACACTCGAGGACCTTTTCTGTTTTCAAAACTATGAAAAATTCAAAAACAAACTTCCCAATAGACTTTACTGCTTATTAATTGTCCCTGCAAGACTTAATTGATCATTAGTCTTCCCAAAATATTTTGAAAAATGACTTTCATGAACTATATAAAAAGGTATTTCTATAAAAATGACTTTTAAAATATAAAAAACCCTAAAAATAAGCTATAAAAGTCAAAGTAAATAGTAAAAACAATTCATTTCACTATTTACCAACCTTGGAGAGCATTTTGGGTAGTTTTGAATACAAAATTCAGCTGAAGATTCTGAGAACTTCCATCGTCCGTTTTCCATACCGTTAGTTCCAGGTAACATTTAAATTCATTCCCTTTCATTTCATGGTTTCCAATTTTCAATTATCATTATTTTTTGAGCTCATGGGGTGGCACTGCTCTGTCTTAACTGGATAGAGGCAGTGCTGATCGTGGCCATCAAAAAACTAAAAGATTGGACAAAATAACAGTCTAAAGGAAATTTCAATGATGAGAAATGTTTCTAAATGCTTCTTAAATTGTTTTTGGCAGGTTCATCTGATCAAAAAATGGTTATCTGGAAAGAAAGGCAACATGACCTGGATGATGTTGTAGCTGTAGAAGATGCAGGTTTTGTGGCTCCCCAACGGAGTTGCCCTATTTGTTGCTAGGAATTTTGTTTCACCTTCTGCAGATAGAAGCTGTTCCTCTGGTCTGAATGGTTCAGATCCAGAACAAATGGTTCACAATAAGGTTTGAAGACTTTCCCTAGAAACTGCAGACACCTGGAATGCAATGTTTGATGGATTGATATGGTTCTTCTCTTATGACAAAAATTTTCCAAGAAAACACCTGCGAAAACACATCAAACACACAAGAGATCAAATATACTAGAACATCATTTATAGATCTATGTCAGTGACTAAGAAATCTGACAATATTATGCAAGATTACAACATAGCAAATATATGGGAAAGGAACCAACTTTACATTAATAAAATGAAGAAAGAGTTTACAACCTATGCCTTAGTGTTGATATTCTCTCTCACAAAACCGACATATTGTCCCCTACAACTCCAACTTTCTCCCTCAAGCTCTTCTTTGAATGACTTAGGCCAGAATATCAAAGCAACATCATAACATTACTCTCTCCTCAACCATGGGAATTGAGCCTGCTTTTATAGGCTTGCAATGGATAGGAATGGTTGAGAAATTGATGGGTGAGGTGGCTAGGATATTCTACAAGGATGGATCTCGAGCCAAATTTACCCTAGTGATCAGGGATAAGGGTACCATGAAGCCTTCTTTCTAGAAGCTTCATGAGACCTTCTCTTTTTCACTTTTTACCAAGGGCACCTCTCTTTGTTCACCATGACAGATTGGTTTTCGGTAGAACGACACCTTGCTTAATGGGTAAAGGCGGTGCCACCGATTACTGCCAACACATTACAGGTGGTGCTAAAGAACATACCGCTTTTTGACTAAAGGGTAGAAGTGGTGCTGGATTTTCATATATAAATTTGATGTCTAGACCAATGTTCTTGGCTTCACAATTTGGGATTGAGGGCAACAATGAAGTTTGGGATCTTATCACATGATGATGAAGAGATTTGGGTATAACAAAATGCAACAAAGAATTCACTCAGGCTATCTTGATGGGATATTTCACCCCAGTTTTCTTTTTCTGAAAAAGTAAGATTCAAATATCCTCTCAGAATCACATTTTTTGGCTCCAAAAGTCCCGAAGAGAAAAAGGCTTCTCATAAACCTTTCCTACTCTGATAAGGGCCATAGACGTTGTAAAAAGAAAAGGAGTCACCAATGAAATTTTCTTTCAGGACTGTTTTACTATGCTTCACCGACACGATTTCATCAAACTCCTAGTTCCAGGTAGTTAACAAACCCCGAGAGTGCCCATCCGAACTTATAAATGAAAAGTTCCAATATTTGAGCCACAACTCAAGGACTTCTTTGTCTTTTGTTCCCTCCATCATGGTTTCTTGGAGGAGAATGATCACAGGTTTAAGGCTTCCGATCATTTGCTTGAGATCTTTTATTTTGGAGGATCTCCCTAACCCCCTCATTTAGAAGGAGAGAACCAGCATTAGGTGACCCTGGTCTGGGCCTTCCCTACTCTAAGGGCCCTACTAATTTTTGATTGTTTACCATTCTTCACCTCTAACTCATCTTACGATTTCGCTATCGAAATAAGCGTCTTCCTGCCCAAGGTGACTTTAGGAACCTTGTCTAACGCTAACCCATCGATCGACACTTGTTCCTTTTCTGCTATTATTTTCGACCACATGTTATAAATTTTTTGTTTTATCCAAGAGGGAGGGTCCTTTGTCACCTTCTGTGGAGATGCCACCTTTTTTACAACCTTATCTAGGCTATGACAAATGCCCTTGTTTCTCTGTGCACTGACGGGTGTCACCACCTCGATTATAGAACTCGTGACAATTGTCCTTGGAGAGGCCTGGTCTTGTATCAAATTGTTTAAGGTATTGACAGAAGGGAGAATTTTGGGAGGGGGTTTCGGCTTACCAGGAGGTGTACATAAACCCATTTCAGCAAAGGTTGCTCCTTGTTCGCCACCTTTTTGTTCTTCGACTAAGTTTGTTTCTATGCTCTGGACCTCCTTCTTAACCCACTGCTTTTTGTATTGTACCTGATTTCTTCTAGGGTTCAGACAGTCTCTTGCAATATGTCCAAAATTTCTATAGGAGAATCAGTGGAAGGGAATCTTCCAGTAGTCCAAACTTTGTCTCCATGAGCTACCGTGAAGCTCCATCAAGATTTATTCGAACAACCCATCACATAATTCGAATTCAATTAAATTTTTTGTACATCTTCTGTCTAATTTTTTCTCCTAGTTTTCCTCCGATGCTATGAACTTACTTATTTTCCCTCCTATGGCTTCCAAGATTTTCTTCTTTTAGAACATCATCAAGAGGCCAAGTAACATCACCCACACTTGCTGTACATTCTGTGGTTCTCTGTTAGCTTCGAAGTATACCTTCCATTTTTTAAGAATCAGCCCCGAGGGTCCCCATTGCCATGAATTATTAAGTAACTTTTGTCTTTCTTCCTCTGTCTTCACTCGAAGCAGGATCCATCCAGGAGATAGTATATGGAAGGCTGGTAATTGCTGCATATGGGGGCTCTAGTTTTATTCCATCCACCTACGTAGAGAAGCTTCACCCACATTTTTCCCACAGAATCGTCCTACCAGGGCTAGTGAAAGATAATTAGGTAATTCTGTTAACTCTATATCCTTGCCTACTGTTAAAGAAGCTGAGTTTTTTTTGGCTTTGGATCTTGTACGCCTTGTGCCTTTATGATCACCACCTGTTTTCATCATTAATGAGGTATCGTCCTTCTTGCTTGGAAACCCGAGCTTCGAGATTTCGAGCATGGAAGGTGACCTCATTTCCTATTGGGGATTCACCAAATTTGATGAATGCATGAAAATTGGTACTCCCGACGAGTTGGAGTCATAGTATACCTCATCTATCATCATTGTACACTTCGTTTACTGCAGTTCAAAACTTTATTAGAAAAAACAAAAAATTCTATTTTGTCTGCTCCTTCGCCAAGTTCGCCTCGCACTATTACCCTAACCGTAGAGCTACCACCCCTCAAATATCTCATATATATATATATATATATATATATATATATATATATATAATTTCAAAAGCACTCCAGTATTATNCTTGGAAGTAGTGTTAATACAAAACACTCTATATTTATTATTTAAGTATATTTATTGTATTTCGAGATTAAATTTTCATGATCTTGACCAATGTGAGGTTTATATGGAGATATCTATTGCCAAATAAATATGACACATAAACATCATTGACTTTGTATTCCCACCTCAACGATAATCATTGACCAAAGTTATTGAAATTCTATTGGTTTAAGAAATTCAACTCATCCATGTCACTTTTATTATAAGGCCCATTTTATATCCCAAATTAAGAACATATCGTGACTGTATATGACACATTTAAGAACATATTGTAACCATTAGATTACAAATGTACAAATGGATACTAATGCATACTAAAGAAACACACTTAACCTAATGGATATATTATAACAAATTGATCTTAACTAACTCCTAAGTGTCCAAATATCCTAACAAAACCCATTTCCTTCTTCTCTAGTGAAACCTTGTCATTAGTAGAAAAGTGATATAAATGATTAAAAAACAACTAAAAATTGCATATAAATGACTAACTTTAGTTACATAACTAACAATCATTTATTTCCAACCACCTAAATGCGACTAAATACCAGGGTACTTTTTAATGATTCTAAGGATTCAGTGGGGATGTTCGGTTAAGATATTTGGTTGGGCTTGGATGCTCTATACAATTGGATACTCCTACTCGTATGCTCTACTTAGCTTGGATACTCAGGCTGGGGTGTGGAAACAACCTCATTGATGGGTGGGATTTGATACTTGGCTACTCAACAATCCATTCATTCAGCCATGTCCATGTCTTATAAGTTCTGGCTGTTTAGAATCTATTTGGAACTACCCTGGGCGGGAGTGAGAACTAAGGAACTATAGTCAGTGAAACCACTTTCAATCCTATAGGAATTTGATCCTGCCATGCCTAATCAATTGGATCGACCCAAGGACTGCTTACCAATTACTCACGACCATCAAACTAGAATAGATCTTCCTTTTGATTTGATCCTACTCCACTGCTCGTAGTAAAATTAGTCAAATAAGTTTAGTTAAGTATAATCGGCGCCTATTTATCTCCAACCATGGGAATTATTTGTTTAGATACATGGATTCGTCACTTCACTCTATAGTCGGGAATTCAAGTATTGATGTCCCGGGATGACGGATTCTAGGCAATTGTTTTGGATTGAAAAAAACATGTTTATAGATAGGTAGGTGAATATTAAATATGAAACATAAAATTAACACTAAAATGTGTAAATTTTGGCAAATATTATGATTAAAAAAACATATTTTTATGTAAATATACACTAAAAATGACCAAATAATGAATTTGTTTTTTGAAAAAAAAAACCAAAAAATAGCCAATTGGCGAAATTTCGCCCCTAAAAATTACCCTGCTAAATACGCAACTAAATTTTTTAGTCATTTATTGGTTGTTCTTATTGGTGAGTTTGGTTGTATATTTAGTCATTGATTGTTGTTAAGTGGTCATTTATTTAGTCATTGATTTCTTTTAACTGGTCATTTGTTTGGTCATTGTTTGTTGTTAACTGGTCGTGTATTTAATCATTAATTGCAGTTAATTGGTCATTTAGTTAGACATTAAGTGCAGTTAACTGGTCATTTATTTAGTCATTGATTTTTGTTAACTAGTGATTGATTGTTGTTAATCGTGGTCATTTTATTAGTCATTGATTTATGTATATAGGGCATGTAGGGATAGAACCACCAACCTCTTGTCTTTAAGAAAGGTGGTCTTCCTTTGAGCTAGCACCCTTAAACAGAAGAATCAAAGTTCACACTAAAAATGCAACACTCTATTGTTGGACTAGTCCTCGGACAAATCCTTTGAATGTTTCAAATATAAAGCAAAAAATCCAACAGGAAAACATGGCAAGTTTCAAACCTATAAACCTCCTTTGACATGTTTAGTACAAAGAGACCTTCAAGAGGAAAGAAAATTGGTTTAACATATATCCTTTAAAAAACATGGAAACCATGTTTATTCATCAAACCAGTCCAAACTAAGCTACTCCGCAACAACATCAATAGTGAGATAAGCAAAAAAATGTGGCAATATTTAAGATGTGTGCATGCATTCTTAATCAACTATAATGATATATTTTGGATACATAGATATCATGCTTAGTAAGAAATCACTGAAAACATTGAGAAATCATTATGTTGTCTCTCTAAAATCACTTGGGTAGCAGTTAGGGTAGGCAATAAAAAGTCAAAAGTGTCCTAGAAAATCAAAAGTGCAAGACCAATATCCTCTTTCTGATACTGATGCCATCCACCATTTTCATCCTTTATTATACTCTCAATCATATTTTGTACCATTCATCTTTGATTTGCTTCATGAATACACCATTTTAAAAAAGTCATGAATTTGAGTACCAGAAAAGCTTTTTCTCTTGATTTCTGATTTGTTTCACTTCAATGATTTCATTCCCTATTATCCTTGTGGATACTTCGTTACAATGCTTCCCTTGTAATCCTCTTTAAAAATTTACCATCACAAAATATAACTGAAAGTACTATTAAATAAGCATTCACTACGATGACCTTGCGGTTTTTATTGCATTATTATGCATGTAAAGCTCTTTTTCAATTCCTTTTCCAAGGTTTAAAGTTCCAACAAGCATCAATGGTGTATATTATAATATAGAAACCTAAAAATTAGTAACTCCACTAAGAAGGAAAACCTTAAAAGAGTAATTCATAGATAGTTTACCTCCTCTGTCATATCAAACCTGAAATCACTGCAACCAAGATTTAATCTTAATAAATTTGTTATATTTATCGATGTTAAAGTAACTAGAGTAACACTGTAACGGTATCTATCCTCTCCATAAAATACAATTTTATACAATCATACCTCATTGCAACATTCAACTCCTTTGCATCTATTGTACCTGGAATAAATACAAAAGAAAACATTTTTATGAAACAAATCCAGGTTAAAGCATGAAACAAACACCTAATTGACCAACAGAAAGAGTATGAAATACATACCTATAGATACTCCATCATACTATAAGTATAAGATTTTATCAAATGAGAATGGGCCAAATCAAGAGTATTTTCTTCAATGTACAGTGATAACATCATCCACATAGTAAATTACATAAATTAAAAACCAAAACGCTTCAAGACCCAAAAAACCTTCCCTGCCATTAAAACTGAGTTAGAGTAGAGAAAACCTTAAAAAACTAGATTACCCATGTCTGTATATGATTTTGATATGTGAACCATACCAAGCCCTGATTATAAACTAAAATGTCTATTATTATAGACTGAAATTCCTACTGCGTGAGAGGATATCATGCCTTGACCTAAACTTTACACCAACAAAACTGATTCAAAAGTTTTCAAGGTGTCCAAGATAATGTCTAGCAAACAACAGATTTAACAGAAATTCCATCTGACGTGATTCCAATAAAGAAAAATAGAAGAAGAGATACAATTCATCTTCGTATGAATAACTCCATCTTGATGTAGCGAACCAAAATAATATATAACCAAAAGGTTCTTATCAGTCAACACAAATTGATTGGCCGTCACCTCGAGAATTAAAACGCATAAATAGAAAACACAGGTTGCTTCATCCTTGCAATTGATATCATCATAGAGGATGCAAATTAGGAAATTTGCACGGAAACTATTAACTATGGGCACTTCTAGTAGAAGATTTTTGCATGAATGGCCAATAAATTGTATCATTTTTCATAGGAAAAGAAACCGTTCCCACGGCCTCCCCTGCATTTACCAAAACAATATTACGTTTATGTCAGAGAATGCAGTCAAACTCTAAATATGACATGGTTTGTAATGAGCCCTTTTTGAAAATAACAAATTTAATGATCCCAAACATATATGGTAAAACTGATAGAAATAAAACTAGAATCTATACAACTTAGAATGCACTCAACTCACCTAAACTAGAAGGATCAATTTATCATCAAAATATAACTATATAAATACTTGAGTCTATGTAAGTGTTCCAAATTTATATTGTCATATGCTTCCCACGATCCAACCTATAAGCACAAAGTGCAACATAATTCTTCTCAATATCCTCTTTTAAATATTTCTTAATCCTCAATTTGCAAACTTTCATTTGTCTTTCAAACATGGAAAATTGAATAAATGTTGACTTTGAATGCTACGATTAGGAATATACCGTACTTAATAACCTCCAAGTGCTTGCAACAAATGATAAATGATAATATAGACTTCCCACATGATGCCATATGTTATGTTGCCAAATATTTGTACATCAATAGTTTTATGAATGTAACCATGGCATACTAAATAATGCAGATGTTTTAATTAAAATGATCTCTGACTAAGATAATAGTCGTTAATGACGACTTATTAAACAAACACATTTTTATAAACTTGAAAGATATGAACCCTCAAATAACAAGGTAGTGAAGAGTAACTTGATTATTTGTAGTTGAAGGATAAACTAGTTTATTTGTATTCTTCTTGCATGATAAAGTATTTGGGCCGTATGTAGCCAAATTGCACAAATCTGGTTAGCAATCAAACACATGAGAACAATTATACAGAATAAACCAAAAAACCATTCTTCGTCCTAGAAAGTAGGACACATGCAAATTAATTGGTGTAATAAGAACTATGCCAAAACTATCTAGTATATCCACTCGCTTGGCTTTAATATGCAAACAATATTAGTTGTACTAAATCATGTATCCATTCTGTTACCCCCTATTTGTATGGGGTTTTCAAACAGGTTTGCAGGATCTCTCTATGCATATATGGGTACCATTCAAAGTTTTCTTGGACACATGGGTTGGTCCAGAGGACTTTGATAGTGATGCAATGCCATTGACTATCATCCTAAGGCGTTCATGACATCATCAACCTCTTGTTCAACGTGTTCTCTCTCCTTGATGGGTTTTTGAGGGATTTTTGAGTTATCGAGCCCAACCTTGGACATACTCATTGGACATTAATAAATTATCTTATCTTATCTTGGAGTGTTTTGTCTTCTTGCAAATTTGATATTCAAATATGGGTTGTCTAAGCATTATGGTTAGTTTTGAACCAAAATATGGGCATGAATGTGAATAAAAAGGGTAGCTGAGGCAATTCAACAACCTAAAAATCGAGTTGAAGTGAACTTGTGAAGGTTAATTTCTACTAGCATATGTGGTTGGTGGGAGACTCATGTGGATGGATTCCTCGTTATAATGGGAATCATACTATATTGTGGCCAATTTCGTTATGTATGAGTGACTTACACCTTTTTGATGGTCAGTTTATTTACTAGTCCACACATTTCTCTTGCCTTTATGTAGCATGGGCATTCTTTTTCATGGATGGCGACTTATAATATTACGTGGGAAAGTCTATGTGGGAATTTGTTTTATGTCATATGGAAAACTCTATGTGGGAATTACTTTGACTGTTTCATACTCCTTTCACATGAGTATTCTTTTCCTATGTGGATGACTACTTTCGTTGATTGGTGATCAACATTACTTTATATTGATTAAGTTGGATGACTTTCTTATTTTGTGTTAGGAGTTTTTACCCTATGGTAAATGCCCATTATCATATAGTTGAATGCAACACTTGTTAATTGAGTATACTAAACAACATCAATAATAGAGAATACAAATTCAAAGCTAGTTTTTTGACTCATTAGTTGACCCACTTCCATGTGATTCTAGACAATTCAAGGTGTAGAGACAGAGCGAGACCCAGAAGTTGTTTATGTGCTAGATATTTTCCTAGTTTATTATTGAGATTAAAAAGTCTCATAATTATATACAAATATAGGTCTCATACCAATGGTATTTGTTTACAACACTAGCACCAACATCAGTGGCAAAATGATAACCATTACTCGAAGATACAAGGGTTGAAGAACCTAAGGAATAACTCCCCAGAGTATGGGAAAAACACACAACGAAGGTGAACGCAGTATGGAATGTGGTTCTGATGGTGTTTTGGAAACCAAACCCCTACATTAACTATAATATACTACTCTTGTGCATGCATTTATTCCACAGGAGACAAAGTAAATATCTCTTGGTTCGTTGTCCTATACTGGCTGATTTCAATAAAGTGAAAGGGTTGGATTCCAAGAGCTGGAAGACTTATCTTTCCACCTTAATGTCAATTGCACATTATCATGTTTTTGAGAGGACATTGTCAACTTTGCAACACACTTTTGTCAATCCAAATGGAAAACTCGTTGCAATTCTTGGAGATAATGAATATTGTTTGCTTGTAGACTGCAAGACTGGAAATATATTTTTACACATTTAACCATTTTATGAGCATAGGTTTATGGTGGAGTTTGTTTCGTAAGTGTCAAGGTGTTATCTAGTAAAGTTGGTTTGGTTTAGTTGGGTTAGTGGCCAATTAATAAATAAAATTATCAAAGGCTATTCACTTAAATGCATAGTTCACGATGCCAGAAAGTAGATGTGCCTTACATTAGGGAACATGTATTAATGTAGCTTGTTTGCTTGTTTTCTCATCTCTGCTAGTCTCTATTTTTGTGGAGGAGTTTGGCTTCAATAATTGGGATTGTTGTTTTGTAGAGTGTGGGAAGTCTTAGAGGTCATTTGGATTACTCTTTTAAATCTGCCTAACATCCAGATGGTTATATTTTGGCTACAGGGAGTCAGGATACCACCTGTAGAATTTGGGATGTTAAGAAGCTTTCATCTTCGTTAGCTATCTGGAAGGGTTGAATGGATGGTATAAGATCGATACGATTTTCATCAAATGGCTACCTTATGGCCTTGGTAGAGCCAACATATATTATGCATCGCTGGAGTCACTTGTGATGGATTACAACCCACTTCTTGGATTGCTTCAAAATTTATTGGATCTTTGTTTCTTCAAATTCATGTCTGTGTATTTCTCACAAAGATACACACAAGTCCAATCAAATCCCTCTTCAACCTTGAAATAAATCCCATTACAGTTTCTTGTGAGCATCTTCAGTTAGACTAGAAGAATGCATGTTCTCATATGAGCTTTGAATAGGTTGTACAAGAACACCTTACATATTGTTTACCATTACTAGATTTATGCATAGATCCATGTACCAAATACTTTTGGTTATTCATATTTTAAAGGGTCAAGTCTTTTTGCTTAGTCTTGTAAGAAGCAGTCTATGGATTTTATTATTACCTTCCACTTACTCTGTAATTTTTTTATTTTTGAATATTATAAATCCTTGTATCGGTGGAATTTTGAATATCTTCCCAGATGAAAGAATGGGATAGGTGGATTGAGAAGCAATGGAAAATATCACATATGGAAGTTGAGGCCGAGCCAAAAAAGGTGACTCCTCCACGTCTTCTATTCATCCCCCTGACCGGTGATTGATCGGATGGATCAACCTATCAAGAGTGGCTTTGTCAGAAAACCAATCTCATCTACTCGACTAGAACCCCACCCTAGGATTATTCATTGTTAGTTACTACAAGTCAAGGCTCAGTTATTTGCTAGGGTGGTCTCTAAAGCAAAAAACAAGTGGATTGGGTGAGTTTTTCCCTAATTATAACTAAAGCTCAAGTTTTAAGCTCATGTGTGTTTTGAATATCGCAAATTCGTGTTGGACATATATATGAAAATAATTGCTAGCCATCCATGGAGTAAGATCAAAATCCATACTTGAAGCCAAATGATGAGAATAAAGTAGAAAGAACCAACATGAGATCTTCTAATGAGAGAGATGATGCAGATCCTTTGCAATGAAAAATAATAGAAATTTTAAACTAAAGCAAAAAACCCTAATTTATTTTATTTGTACAAAAAACCCCAATTTATTTTCTATGGATTTTCTATTCCTGCCCAATCCATACCTAAAGCCAAACGATGAGAACAAACTAGAAAAATCCACCACGAGATCAACTCCTGAGTGAGATGAGCCAATATGCAATTGTAATGAAAGATAATGGAAATGTAAACTAAAGCAAAAATCCCCCATTTTCTTTTCTATAAATTTTTCATTCCCGCCTGCCCTGTAAATTTGTTTTTTTTAATAATTTAATATTAATATATTATACATAATATGTATTAAAATATATTGTATTAATATTAAAAAGATACTACTAGTACTACTTATTAAAAACATATTGATACTAATATCAATACTAACATTAACATTAATATTAATATCGCATTCATAATAATAATAGTAATAACAATAGTTAAAACATATTATATTAATATTAGTTTCTAATAATGGTTATTTTGAATGCATCGATTGAGTGAATGGTGTAATAGAACATGGTCATTAACTCTTGAGTGGGTAAAGTTGAGTGGGAATCATAAGCTCATGGCTTTTAGGTTGTGGATAAGTAGATATATTCTCATGGATTAATCAGGTGTGCACTATTGCATATGATAAATCAACTATAGTTGTACTAATATTCTTTTAACGAATTAAAATATTACCAAATAGTGTGAGGTATGTCCTTAGCACATATATTATGTTTATAGTAATGTTTGCAGATTTCACCTATATGCAGGTTATGTAGACCCATTGTTTTTTTGCAAGAATAGATTAACAAATGGTGTGATATTGGAAACGGTATATAGGGCTATATATATAAGAGTATTTAGTCATTTTTTGAGTCAATGGGGGTATTTAGTCTTAGTCAATAGGGGTATTTAGTTATTTTTTTTCATTTGTAATTGTGTGATTAAGTGTTTTTTATCCGATGACTAAAATAGCCATTTTTAGTTGTGTTTCTCTAACTTAGTCACTTTTAGCTTAAAACCAATCATGTGACTAACATTTTTAGTCACGTAGTCATTATCTAACTTATTATACTAGTGTGTCCTCTTCCTCCTATCTCATGTAGTGAAAGTATTGAGACTAGTAACCAATAATCTGAAATGAATATGATGAAGAAGAATAGGAAGAAGATGCAAAGATATCAAGGAATGCCACAAGATGTTATAAGTCATGTTGGTGGGAATTCCTCAACTTATGCAAGTCATACTAGGGAAAATTCCCCATCCACTACCAATCATGCTAGGTCACAAGTAACTCGAGGAAGGTCACTAGTCACTACAAGTCATACTAGAGACTCACAACCAACCACTGCAAGTAATGCTAGGGGAAAACAAGTCAATCACTGCAAGTCATCATACCGGAAGTAGATTGTCAACCACTACAAGTCATATTGAGGACTCATCAATGATAATTCTGAGTCATATTAATGACAAATCACTAGTCACTACAAGTCATACTAGAGACAAGCTACCAATCATTGTAAGTCATGTTAGGGGAAACCAACTGGTCATTGCAAGTCATG
Organism: Pseudotsuga menziesii; assembly: GCA_001517045.1. Classification (NCBI taxonomy): domain Eukaryota; kingdom Viridiplantae; phylum Streptophyta; class Pinopsida; order Pinales; family Pinaceae; genus Pseudotsuga; species Pseudotsuga menziesii. The sequence continues at coordinate 1,593,843 of LPNX010439387.1, forward strand.
CTGGGAAAAAAAATAGTAAACGTGAGTCATGTTGGATATATTGACACTATTAAGAAATCTAAATGAATAGGACACAAACTTATGCTCCATTGTATACTATAAAAGGGTGATCACCTTACTCTCTTGTACCCTATTATTTCAAAGATACAAAGAGTGTAGTATGTGTCCCAAAAACTTTTTTCTCTTAAACAACCAATAATATCACTATAGCCTATTCAACCTTTAATTGATGAATTGATTGAGTAAATCCAATTTTTTTTACTAAAGCCAATTTCATAACTTAATTACTCTCCAGGTACTTTGTACTAATTAAAATCATATTAATAATCTTAGTTCTTTCACCTCCACCGTTTTAAAATATAAAAAAAATATTTTAAAAAGTATTTACTATGATCATTTTTATTTTAGGTGGTGGTGGTAGTCGCTACTGTCGCCATCACCGTCACCCCCACCCAATTTTCCACTTCTTTTTCCAGACGAAAAATAGCAGTTCCTTGATATTCAAAATGAATCAAAGGTAACATGTTACATCAACATGTACTATCAATCAATGCATAGTCAAAAGACGAATATCTAAGTCAAGAAAGACCCGACATACAGGGACATAAAAATCCACTCACCACAACATAAAACAAAAGTCTAACTATCCAAACAAAGTCACTAGAGAAGATACAGAGAATCCATATACATTATCCAAGGAAGGGATTTGGGAAGTGACTAGAATCAATCGCACAGAGGTGAAGTTCAGCAAGTTGTAAAATATCAAAATTAATAATGTGACATACTCAAGAGGAAAGAGTAGGTCAAATAGAGAAAAGCTCTTCTAAAATAGTTGTATAGTAGCTTCCCTAATGACTATACCTTCACTGTATTCTATAAAGGATAGTAGGCTCGAGGACACAATGAGCCCTTCCTTGGATAAGATGTATGCCCTCTCATTATATTCCCTATAGACATGTTTATAAACAACAGAAAAAAAGGAGGCATAAAGTTTTTTGATGTTGTCACACCAAGCCTCCAAGTCTAGTATAGTGAGGGAAGATATTTATTTTTCCAAATTTATAACCACAGTAGAGTCTCCAAATATATGTAAACAAGGAAGTTCAATTTCTTTGGAGAAGAACAAAAGGGCCCACAGGGCCAAAATCTCTACTTGGGTATTAGTACTTTTACCACATCCCATTTTGATATAGAAATGATGAGACTGATTGATTAATAAAAAGATACCAGCTCCTCGAGTAGAGTTAGCGGAAACCCCATCAAAAAAACCAGAGGGGTAGGAGATGTCAGGTGGACTGCCAATGTTTTCTTACTTTTTTCCCCTTCACCTAAGGCACCTTGTAGGCAGATACATTTTGCATGATGATATGGCTAAGATTGGATGTATCTGGTAATTTCCCTTAAAAAATGTAGCAGTTCCTGGTCTTCCATAAGTTCCAGATGAAAAAAGGAAGGTAGAGTAAGTCATCCTTTCTTCCGAGCCAGTTTACAATATTTTCCAATACTAAAGTATCAATCGAGATCATAGAGCAATCATAGGATATGCGGAGGCTGATGATAGTATCCTGAATAAAAACATAGTCCACAAAGAGGATTTTGACCGATTCATCATTGCATTTACAGAGGATGCATCTATTGGGACCATTCAAACCCTTGTTAACCAGGTTGTCCCAGGTATTTATGTTATCTTTAATGATCAACCAAATGAATCATTTTATTTTTTGAGGAATGTTAAAGTGCCACGGCTGAGAGTGGATATTGTGTTGAGCCAGAGACAAATTAGATGATACAATGAGATCATAAGCTTTCCTGGCAGTAACCATGCCATTTTTAGTGTTATGCATCCAGAGAAGGGAATCGTGAGTATTTCTAATATTGATGCCTCCATGAGTAAGGCTTTTTACAAAAAAAATCCAGTGATCAAACCAAATACCCCCCAGATTCAAATCAGTTGCAGAATACCAATAATTAGGACTATGAGTATCCCGTTCAAGGTTCTCTGCCTGTGCTAAGTGTGTGATCCCTTAATTTGAAAGATAACCCCTAAGACCTTCAGGGAGAATATAGGGAGCATTGAGGCCAGCAATGGGATCAACTCCCAATCCGATATTCATCCCATTAACGACTTTCCAGCCAATTTTATAGGTAATCCAAGATAGAGCTATGAAAAAACCATTCCAAAAATAAGAAGTTCCCGCAAGAGGAAAGGATTGTGATCGGAGCCAGACATCAACAGGTCTGTCTTTTAAATATTTGTGTGCTACAATATGACTCCAAATACCATTCCCCATCAGTAGAGTCCACATACTTTTGAGTCTGAAAGAGGTACCCAACCAGTCAAGGTGTTTGATGTTCCAACCTCCAAATTCATAGGGTGTAGCAATAGATTTCCAATTAGCCAAGTGAGATCTCTGATGACCATGTGAGCTTCCCCAGAGGAAAGTGAATATGGATTTCTCAAAGAGTTTAGTATAGACATGGGAATGTGAGACAAAGAAAACCAATATACAGCCAAACCCGTGAGCACTGATCTAATAAGGATGACTATGCCACCAAGAGTAAGGAGTTTGTAAGTCCAATTATTGATCCTTTTCTCGAACATAGAAATAATCCATCTCTAATCATTTGTACGATGTTTGAGGAAGTATCCCATATATTTAAATCCTATAGAAATGGGTTCCATATTATATGGAAGAAAAGCAGAAATGTGTCTCTTGGTGTCCTCATCAACCTCATTATATAAGAAGGAAGACTTTTCAATGCTTACAGTCATACCTATGGCTGAACAAAATAAATCCAAAGCTTCTTTATATGCACGCCATTCCTCCACATTACCAAGACCAAATAAAATTACATCATCAACAAAGAAAAGATGAGTAATGGACTGTCTTGGGGATATTCGAATCCCTTTAATGTGGCCCTTACTCTGAGCATCACTAATGATAAGATTGAGGCTCTCAATGATCAATATGAATAATAGCGCGGATAATGGACAACCTTGATGAATCCCTCTAGAAGCAGGAAACAAATTAGAAGGCATCCCATTTACTAAAACAACAAAGCAAGAAGAGGATACACACCCCATGATCCAATTAACACCCTCCAGAGGTATACCTATATGCAAGAGTATAAGTCTCAGGAATGCCCAATTCACTCGATCAAAAACTTTAACTAAATCAAGTTTCAACACCATGATGCTCATATTTTTATTTTTGATAGTATGGAGGATCTCTTGTGTAATACCAACAGGCTCTGTGATTTGCCTATCTTTGAGGAAACCAAATTGCTGAGCAGATATAGCCCTATCAAGGAGTGGTTTAAGACACATAGCAACAATTTTAGATATGATCTTGTATACCAAGTTACACAGAGAGATTGGCCGAAAGTCCGCAAAGGAGAGAGGCTTTTCACACTTTTCCACTTCTTATAAAGTCATTGTACATTATGAAGCTCAATGAAAAGGATTAAGCATAAGAAAAATAAATATTTGTTTAAACAAAATTAATATAAGAAATTCCTTACATTATATGATGGCTTCCTAATTTACATTATTCTGCATTTATAATTATAAACACAAGTTTAAATAATTTATATTATTCTACATTTATAATTATAAACACAAGTTTAAAAGGTGGAAATGAAGATCACACTTTTGTACTAAGCCCTCTAACATTATAAACATATAATCTCTAACATTATAAACATATAATCTGTTGCTTTCTATACTCGGTTTCATTGATATGAAAACTACCCTCAACATCAAATTATTATATTATTTGAAAATATTTACAATAACGGTGTTTTATGCTAAGAAAGCATTGCCAAGAATTGTATTAGGATTCATCATCTATCAAGCGAATAGAATCCCCTTACATACATCCTCTCCCTCTGTGACAAATTCACAACCTCATTTGTTTTTTTTTTCATCTTTTTGTAGTGCATTCATCTCATTTGTTAGAGTTCAACATAATTTTCATTGGGAAAAATATCATCAACACCTTGTCACTCTACATTTCGATTGCCAAGGTTATTATCCTCCATAATTGTATAGTCACCACTTTGAAACTTGTGCACTTCTTGATCTTGCCATTCTTCATTGTTTTTTCCTAGAGGTGAGTCATCATTTCTACATATATGAGAAAGAGCTTTAGCACAAGCTTGGACTAGGGTCGTATTTTGATAGGTTTTGACTCTGTAGTGTCATGCCACCTCCTCTCTCGCTGAAAGTTGTCAATCTGCAAGGAATTTCACACAACTTGGTGTACTTGAGATGGTTGTGATCAGTTCTTTGAAAAACCCTCCATCTCAAAATGGTTCCATCAAAGTCTGGTGTGACCTCCATGATTTCTCCTTTAATAATGGAAGCTAACCTAACATGAATGAGTGAACTTTGTCTTTCAAATCCACCTAATATTTCTCTTAGATGATTTTATTGGAACGTGGGTATGAGGCTTTGACGCGTTTTTCATGTTTCAAGTGGAATGCAACTAACAAATGGATTCAAACATGAAGAATTAAAATGGGGCTAAGATTGGTGGCAGGTATTATGGTCCCATGTTCGATTATATTGAATGATCACCAAGTAGGTTCTTCAACATCTCCCACCTTGGACAATACTTACATTCAGTAAACATAACTTGACATGATACACTAGGGAGATTCTTCCCTGGTGGTTGTGATTTGCTTTGGGACCTATCATTGCAAGCCCATAGAGGATTTAACTTCTAACTACCTTCTGAGGTATTTCTCAAGTCAAAATTGTAGAAAAAAAGGGCAATGTGCATTGTCGTTTCACTCCATGTACATCAATGTATATTGCCAATAGTTTATTAAACCCATTCTTTGAAGCTCCTGAAGCAGTTTTCAAATGTAGAATGTAAGTAGTTTATTGGACCCACTCTTGGAAGATCCTAATGTGGTTTTTAAAACCCTTGCAAAAAACAAATTGCGTTAGGTTACCTCAAGCATGTTCTCTACATGTTCTTTATATTTGCTCTTTTTTAAGTAGCAATCTCTGCATTATCCTCTTGGAACCAATTTTCATAGGTAAGTTTCATTGATTTACTTGTCACTTCATCTTTCAATTTTTATAGTTAAACACTTAACTTGGTAAAGGGCATAGATAGTAAGGGCAGGAGCATAACAAGAGAAATGACCAATAAGTTTACCTCATTAAATTAGAACCACCAACAAATTGAAATAAATACTGGGTGGAATTCTTAAACATCCCTATAATCTGGTGTTTGTTTAGATATCCTAGACCTCAAGTATGAGTTAGAGGACTTCAATGTTTCATTTTTTCCTATTAACATTTTGGATGTTGTTATCTTTGTACACTTTCTAGCTTCTATTGAACATAATCAATTCCTAGGTTATTGTTTGTAATTTGCTGGTGTTTAATTTTTGTAGGAAATTGCGTATGTCTTGATGGTCCCTAAAGGCCGATTCGACTTTCCTCTACTCCCTTGGTGTAACAATGGCATCTCCCTTATCTATTATTTCAATTAAACTATTCATCGCAATTTCTAGACTATAGGGATTAAATCTTGTGGGAATTTATGTGATGTTTGAATGGTGATAGTTGTGTTGCATGCGTATTTGCAGTGAAAATTGTGTGTGATTGTGAAGAAATGAATGCCATGGTTTTGATGAGAATTTTGATGCATGCTTTGCAACAAATGGAATAAATGTGAGTGATATCTACATTTTAATGAATACAAATACGATAAATATGGTTGTTGGTCGATGTTTGGTCCTACAAGCTTATTGGTTCACAATATCTATTGGGATTATATGTAATTGTTTTTGGCCAACTACACTCTACTTACAACTATTCAACCATGCTTAGTGCAACTTGAAATAGGAATGGACTATGGTTGGTCCCACAGGTGTGGAAAAATGTAGAGGCCACTGACATCATGCATTCAATCTATCCCATATTTCATACTGGATTCATCATGATTTAGGTAGAAAACCCCTTTTTTGGTTTACTTTAATTTAAGAACAATGAGGTCATGATGACAATCCATGATTTATGATTTCTTGTTTTCTAAAGTAAATCCTTTTATCTAAATCATAATGTAGTTGTTCATCCACTCGGTATCAAGTAAATTTTTTTTTGGGATTTATAAGTATCCAACGGTTTGATGCCAAGGAAAATTGCATACATAGTTAGAATTTCAAATCCAATTGACCCATGGATGATTATAACCAATTTCTTAAACGTTTAAGGCATCTCAACAAACTTTTTTTTTGATGGGTATTGAAGAGTTTTAATCAAAATAATTTATTTGTGATGAGCAATTTATTTGTCAAATTCCCTCCTTGTATATATATTTATTTGAGAAATTTAAATGCTTTCCATTTAAATAAACTTTACATGTATGAAATTTCGTTGAATAAACACTAAACACAATTTAATATATTTAATTATAGTTGAGTAGTCAATTTGTGGAGGTTTTTATTATTAGTCCAAATTCCATTTTAAAAACGGTTTTAACATATCTACATTAAAAACGGCTTTAACATATCTACACTATTTTGATACATAAAGTTATTTGTTAGCACTATAGCGTAGACAAAAAGTCCTATGGTTACTCTTTCCTATTTGCAAAGATTCTATCGTGGGGACAATCCATAATCTTTCTTTGATGATGGGATGGAGATGGGAATTTAGCTTTCCTTACTCTAGACGAGAATTTGTATTTTACCTAGTTGGATAGCACTTACCTAAAGGCATTCAGAAATATCTAAACTAATTTGCAGTTTCATGATTATGATATTGTCGACTCTGAATGAGTTAAATTAAATTTCATCATTGAGTATTAATTTAATTTAATTAAATTATTATTATTATTATTGAAAAAATATTACAGTTCATATTTTATTAGATAAAACATAGAATTGTATTGTTTATTTGGTTGTAAATAGACGCACAAGAAGCCTTCTTCAAAACTTGGCTATTATGGAGTCATAAGTAATACTACATTCAGAAACCATACTGCATACATGTATCATTCAAATTTTGCATTTTCATATTATCATATATATTGCTTCCGATGAAAACCCCATATATTTTTATCAGCCCAACATTATGGACGAAAGTGCTATGCTAATGGTCCATGATCCAACTCCTACATTAAGTCTTTATCCTCCACCCAAAGTACATGTCTATCCACTTCCAATTGTAATCCCTGTTTGGATAGGAAATTTTGTTTGACTATTCACCATATGTCGGAGGGTTACTCCACCGAAATAAATACTAACTTCTATTCCAACATGAGAATCAAGGTATGTCCAAATTACATAATCAACTCATTTATTACAAAGGGGCTCAACAAGAGCTACATATCCTCCCAATTATCCAAGCTACATCCAATGAACAATTTTCAATCTAAGTTATATAAAAAATGTGATTTTTGTATTATTATTATATATATGTATATAGGTGTGTGTGTGTGAAAGAATGATTTTTGTAAGAGACATCAAAGTTAATAGATGCATTGCAAGTGTTCATTTATGTTTTAGAGCAACCGATATGAGATTCATAGTTATGAAGAATGAGTTCTATATTTTGAGACTCTCTCGAAGCATGAATGAATTGGTGATTTCAAGTATGAAGCATAGGAATGGTTGGGTTTCAGGGAAGGGAAAACGACAACACTTGCTTCCTCTGGCTTGTTTAATCAACCAAGAGCTTACACATGAGAAATTTGTGATGCCTCACATTAGATAGGTCATGTTGCACAACTTAGCCTAAGAAAGGGGAGGCTTTTTTCCTTGCCAAGACAGATTATTGGGGGATTCCAAGGAAGTCATCTACCTTATTTTTAGTTTTTGGGGTGATTACTTTCAACCATTGTTATGATTTAAAAATATATATATATATATATTTTTGAAAGAATCTCGAGTGTAAATTTTTCAAATTTTATCATTTTTTTTCCATTTTCTCTCATCTTTTTGGATTTCGTTAATTATGTTTCTTAGTATTTTTTGTCAATTTTATTTTGCATATTTTCCTAAGCATTGTCGAGTATTGATATATGCAATTGTTGCAACATTTTCAATGTCATGTTCTCTTTATGCACATGAGGCCAAATTTCTTGTCTTACCAAAATTTGACATACATAAGACAAGATTCAATACATAATGTAATTCCTAAATTGCTTGTTAGTGCCAATGATAAGAGTGTCTAGAATAAGTAAGTTTACCAATTTCCCAGAGGATAAAAATGTGCCCCCCTTTCTTATGTCATGTTTAGGATTTGATTATCATGGTTGGCCTACAAGATATAATATAGTATTATGCTATAATTTGGTTGTTATGGATGAAAATGTATTTTTTTATGGTATGCAATATAGTTACCAAGTTCGACAAAACTCGATTAAGGTTTGACCAGTGCCTCCAAAGTGTTCTTTAAAAAACAAGAACAAAGCTAAAAATTGATTTAAAAGCATAACTATTTACTATATTTTGTATGTTTATGTTTTTATTTGATTTTTTTAGTATGTTTAATGTTTTAAGAATAAATTGATTTCCATAGGCCTCAACCTTTCTATTTTTTTCAAACACCCGTCTCAAACCTACCAAGACTTTTGAACCTTGTACTATGATATCTACATGAGGTTGTGGTAGTATACTTAATTCCAAGAAAATCTCATGACTTAACGAACAACCTAGAATAGAAGGGAATGGATTGTGAAAGGTCGCTACTGAAATTCTAGATGAAAAAATGACTATAAGGCAATTAATAGTTGACTAGATTGATAAGGCAATTAATAGTTGACTAGATTGATATGTTGTAGTGTATGGTAAATATCTTGTTCATTTATTTTATGGATTTTTATTTTAGATCTTCTTCCCCAATAATGAAGAAAAGCACATTAGTCTTCTTCCCCTCTATTAGAAACATCATTTTCTTTGGATATAGGTAGAATATTATTTAGCAAGCTTGTGGATGAAGGCCACTCTAAGTCCTATTAACTTAACACTTTTTCTTTTATTTTTTTTTTTGTTACATTTTGATTACTTTTTGTCATATATTTTTTTACAACAAAGTGGTTGTACTTTTTAGGTTTGTCATGATAGAGTGGACGTTTTTGGGCTTGGATGTTTTCTTGGCCCCGTCTTTGTTAGAACAGGCTTATTATCGAGCATGTATTGACTGTACATGGGATATAACTGTTTATTGGACCTCTATATGTTTGTTGCTTTGGGAGTGCTCTCCACTTCTGGGTTGTTTAGAGATATTTTATCCCATTCTAATATTGGTTTGGCACTATCTTGAAAGACCTTGTTGGTCTTGATTTGGGTAGTCGTTATGAGTATTGTACAAATAACTTTGATTCTACTAAATAACAAGTTATTGTCTTTTTCTTTGGAAAAAAAATATATTATTCAACCATTTTCTTTTAATCATGGACAAAGGGCTTCACTTTAACAATTAGTAATTTGTTACTCTTAATATAGAGGACAAATAGATTTTGGTATGTATTTAACAAACACAATGCCACCGTGTAGTAATTCCTAAGGATAAATTAATAGTTGTAGGATGGTAGCCTTGAGTAATTTGATCAAACATGATTACATTAATTTCAACCATGTCTACAGATATTTGATGGACACAATGGGGTTGCAACAACCATATATTCTAGGGATAATTTTCTCATTCATGTAATGAGTGTGATTCCTCTCGGTCTTGGTAGACAACAATGGTTGAAAGCATTACCTTAAGTATTAGTAGAGAGATTTGTTAAAGATAGAAAGGAATTCTAGAGGGAAGGCATGTTTTATTTACATAGTTGTTTTTTAAGTTCTATGCATTTCAAATAATTTTTTGAAACTCCTTTTGCATATTAATGGAATCTAGTGAAATTCTAACCTATGAATTGAGACAAGAGTTGATCTCTGCAGCTATTAGGGTTAGGGTTCAAAAGTGAAGGGACAACAATGGAAAAATTGAGACGTTGGAGGCGGTCCTCTTTTTCCATCACATGACATATGTTGCATCCTTTTAGGTTAGCCTAGTATACGATTTACATTTTGAGGACCCTAACTTTGTCAGTTTATCAGAAGATTAGACTGTACAATAGGTAGGAGTTATGTATAGGACATTATTTGGTGCCATTCTCCCTTTACGCCATTTATTTTCTCCCCTTTTGGAGGATTATTCTATTGATTAGTGGGACTATATACGCTTATAATAGATCCCTTTATTATAGTGCCCTTGTTTTTAGTCTCTACCTAGGCTCTATATTTTTCAATATGGAAATCACGAGAGGATATAATATTAATAAATAACCCTCCAAACCTGGGGAGGGGTTCAAACCATCTTCATATGTACCTGATAAGATTTATGATCCTCACAGATTCTCTGAGAATGGATATAACCAAACACAACTGACTTAGGAAGACCAACTTTGTCACCTGGATCTTAGAACTCTTCCAATCCTCTATCAAGGAGAACCATCGATGACAAGGGAACCTAACCTAGGGGATATTATTATTGGAACCGGTAGAAAGATACGTCAATGTGTTAAGAAGAAACCAGATGTTAACCTTGCTCTAGGAGAAGATATTTGAATGTATGAAGTATTTTCAATGTCTGAGACTGCCATTGTTGGTAGATTTTCTAGCAACAATATGGCTCTTCTCACCTTCACGAAATGGGTAGCATCTCAATGGATCTTTCTTGAATACCCACCACAGTTTTTTTCCCTATTGAAAGGATGTATCGAGGCAATCCTTAGAACTACGAAAGATGTCAAAAAAATTCTAGAAGGAATTTGGATGTGGGGAAAGTTGAAATTCAAGGACAAAATATGGGTTCTGATGTTTGATGCTTGATGCAAGAAAATATACTCACATCCAAACTAGGTCAAGATCCTAGGGTTGTCTCCAAAATTATGGACCCTAGAAATGTTTTCTCTCCTAGGAATCACACTCTGTGAATTTCTCCTAGTAGATGATAGCTTTGAAGCTACTGGAAATCTGGCGGCTACGAAAATTGTTGTTGACTTAAACATTAGGGAGGGTTTACCTGAGAATATTTTAATATCAAAATGAAATTACACATATCATCAAGACATGGACTATATTGGGCTACTATTTAGATGCAACATGTGCCATACATATGGACACCTTGTTCAGGACTGCTTGATGCCCTTCTCTTGAAAGTTCTGGAAGAGGAATGAAGGACCTAACAATGAGACTATTTCAGATGAGAATGGATGGAGGGTATTGGACCACTTGAAGGTACAACTAGTGGTTTCACCACACTTTACAAAATATGAACAAGTTTATATGAGATCCAGTGGGAAGGACATGTATGGATTTGATAGAGAACCTATGTTGAAGGGTATGGAGGAAACTGTATTTGTTCTTGAACATAAACCAAGAGGTAATGGGAGTCTTCAGAAGGTCACACAACACGAAGCTATACCTCCTATTATTATCTCATCCAATGGTCTTCAATATATTTCAGGTAAGTGTGGACCTATCTCATTCACACCTTCAAGTAGTTTGTACTCTATATTGAAGGGTATTCTATCTCAGGTTTATGAGAACACCTTAGCCATAGAATTTCCTATTTCATATTCCGTTACTTCTCATCCAATGGTTAGACCTTTAAGTTTATTTGAGAACCTTGTTTATAGCCCTAACACTCCACACACATCTTTTGGGTATTATGGATGTTCGAGTGTTGAACCTCCCAATCCTTTCATGCTTGGGATAAATATACATCTCTCACCTATTACCCCCTCCTTTTGAGTCCCTAACTTTGTTTCATAACCCTATTGATCCGGATTCGCATGAAAAACATATATCTGAGTCCTTTAAAAGGAATATTACTGAAAAACCCATGGGATCAGATGGGTTATGTGTTGTTGAGGAAACATTGGTTACCGAGGTATTGAACCCATTCTTTTAGATACATTTTTCTCCATATTATCCTGTTGTTATTAAACCTTATCTTGATCTCTCTACTGTTTCTATTTCTCTTGCTCCATCCTCTCATTATCATTACATGTCAAGGAAAGGATATTGTCGATTTCCCTAACTGACAACCTCTTTTTATTACCTCTCATGACTGGTATTTTTATTTGAAGGACTCTTCAGAGGAGATTCTCCCTATTCTTAGAACCCCCTGCAACAATGATTTATCCATTCTATAACTGCTAGTCAGAAACCCAAAGTAGTGCATACCTCTTTGTCAGTAACCAAGGCTAAGTCAACATCCAAGTATAAGTTGTCTCCAAGGTACCCTTTCAAGCCTTGTTATCACACAAACTATTTCTAAATTTCGTATTGAGAAGGGAGTATTCAAGCATACATCTAGGGGATTTGATAGGATCAGGGGATGTAGGTCAATCATGGCCTCTACAAGAACATAGGCAGCTCTTGATGTTAGGGGAGGTAGACAAAGAATAGTAAAGGGGGCCTTAGCATGCACCCCAATGTAAATGTTATCTAATGTTGTGCATTTTGCTTAATGTTAGGGAGATAGGGCACCCCTCAAAAAAGCTGGTCGTAAAGCGGATGGTTTCATTACATAATCCAGTCATTATATTATTATAGCAATCCTTAGTAGTTGGTGGTTCTATTTTCTCTTATCTAAAGTCTCTTTTACATAGATGGGATTTTCTGTATCTTGATGCATAGGTGAAGATCGTAGGTCTAGTTTCGGGATGGCATACTAGATACTTTTCTTGTATTTCTAGTTGGTGAATTTCATCTAGACTGGGAGCAATTTTGTCTTCTAGAGACTTGGGGTTTGATTTACCATTCTAAACATTTATGGAGCTCATACATAAAGAATGGAATACTGCAAAAACTTATTTGAAGCAAGGTTTCATCATTTAGATAGATTCATCCTTGTGGGAGATCCTGATTTTTCTATAGGGGAGGTAGATATTTTGGGAAAATCTACCCATAAAGACCCGCTTTCATTTTTTTTTCTTGAGAAAACTTGAAGAAGTCTCCCTATATGATCTGGCCTCGATAAATATCTTACCTACTTGGAGGAATACGCGCGTTGGTGTTTAGGCCATTGCCAAAATATTGAATAGATATCTCATTAATGAGCGTTTTTGCAATCGGTCTACAATATAAAATAGTGGGTTTGATTTGGGGGTGACTCGGATCACTATCCAGTCTTTATGGAATCAAGAGTGCATATAAAAAAACTTCCTTCACCATTTAATTTCAATGCTACCTAGTTGCAAGAAGAAGGATTTCAAAACTTGGTTATGTCATCATGGATTTCATTTAGTCCTTATTTACATTGTATAGTTGTTGTTCATTTTCTAAATAATATCAAAAGACTAAAGGATCTTAGGATTCTATGCGTGGAAAATTCCAAGAAAATAAATGCCAAGGAACTTCTCCATATTGAGGAACTATTGGATTCTTTCTATTCTATTTCCCCTGCAGGATTTGACTTAAACAAACAATTTTTTTAAAAATTTTGGAACTAGAGACCAAAAGGAGGAAATTAATTTTGAATAAGGAAGCTATCCTCAGGCTTAAAAGGGGATTTATTTTTCTCCAAAAGGGTGATAGTAATTATAAGTTTTATCACAATTTCATTAAGTACAGAGTTCATACTAATTTTATTTGGGAAATAGAATATGAAGAAAGGAACATGATCTCGAGATTCCATGAAATAACCAATGTTGGAGTGTAACATTTCTTAATATTATACAAATAGGATCACATAGCTCCCATTGCTTCCAAGATTTAGATTATTTCTCATTTCTCTATATTTGTATGTAAATAACATAACCTCTCCCTTAGAGATCCTATTTCAAGAGATCAACTAATAGAGGCTATCAAGTCTATGAACCATGACTAGAGCGCTGGACCAGATGGTTGGCCAGTTGAGTTCTATTCGGGTATGTTGAGGTTATTGGTGAATATCTACTCACTATTTTTGAAGAATCTAGGGCTAAAGGAAGAGTACTAGCGACCTTCAATTCAACCTTCCTTACACGGATTCCAAAAGTGGACTATGTGAAAAGGATGGAAGAGATTAGGCCTATATCCTTATGCAATTGTGTTTACAAGTTGATTTCTATGATAATGGTGAATAGAATCAAGGGAATATTTTCTAATTCCATTTTTCCTGAACAATTTACATTCCTAGACGGAAGACAGATTCATGACACCATTGGTATAGCCCAAGAATTTTTAAGCTCATCCAAGACTAAGAATGTCCCTTCAGTTGTCATCAAAGTGGACCTCTCTAAGGAATATGGTAGAGTTAATTGGACTTTCCTCAGATTGGTCCTCACACATACTGGTTTTGATCTCCCATTTGTAAATTGGATACTATCCCATGTACAATCAGTCAACTTTGTAGTAATTATTAATGGATCTACATCCTGGTTCTTTAGACCTCATAGAGGGTTATGGTAAGGATGTCCACTTTCTCCCATGCTATTTCTTATTATAATGGAAGGACTCAGCAGAATCATTACCAAATCCAGAGTAAATGACACTCTCAAAGAATTTCATTTTGGAGGATATGTTTACATAACCCACATTTTATTTGTTGATGGTATCTCATTATTATCTGATGGATCCAGAAGGGAGATAAACACACTCAAATCTCTAATTTCCCTTTTTTTAGAAGCTACAGGTATGAATTTGGACATTAAGACTACAAATTGGATAGATAGCCAATTTGATTTTGAATTTTGTGATTTATCCTTGGGGATAGAGTATTTAGGTTTTCTAATTAAGCCTAATAATTATAATAAAAAAGGATTGGGCATGGCTTATTTGTAAAGTTGAGAACAATTTGAATCAATGGTGTAACAGATGGCTCACCAAATTTGGTAGATTGGTGTTATTAAAGCTGATTTTAGAGGGACTTCTAGTGTTTTGGATTACACTTGCATGTTCCTATAGGAGTTCTTGACATTATTAGAAATATTTTCTTTAGTTTTATTTGGACAAGGAAAAATGATGAGAAACCTTTTCACTAGATTTAATAGAATATATTAACTCTACCAAAACAACTTGGGGATGGGGGCTAAAACATTATCTCTATTTCTCTAAGGACCTTGCTGCAAAAACAAATTTGGAGACTGGTGATAGGTAAAGGACTATGGGTTAAGGTGATTCTTCATAAATATATGCACCCATTGACTATCTTGGAATGGTTCATGACTAGTCCCAAAGTGATGAAGAATGTATCTATTATTTGGAAGGACATGATATTTTCCTTTGATATTAGTGGTGACTAGTTATCTTGGAATATTGGGAATGACAAATGTATTAGATTTGGAATTGACTCATGGATCGGAAGTTTAGAAGCTCATAGACTACTTGAGGATATGATTGACGCTCTTACTGTTAGAGGATACATCTTTTTATACTAAATACAAGATTCACTTAACACCACCCACTCATATTCACTAAGAATGGATTACTTCAGAATTTATGGGCTTTGTTGGTGAAGAAGAAATACTTTGGAACATATATATTATATCCCTGAGAGACAACGAAATCAAGTTGTGGATGAGGTGGATACCTTACTATGGACCAAAAATACCACAGTAGGACCATACATAACTAAACTAGAATACTAGGTCCCGCGGGAAGAAGAAGATCTACCTTCCCTTGATTGGTGGATTTGGTCATTTGGAATATTAATTGTCCCTTAAAGTCCATACATTTCATGTGTCTTACACTTGCAGAAAAATTCCACTTTGGGATTGTCTTTCTAGCTTTCTTGGCATTGGGCCTAGTAGATGTTCTCTATGTAACTATGATGGAGAATCTATTAATCATATTTTTGTTAGCTTCCCATATATAATTGAGATGTGGAAGTATCCTCTTTAGTCATAGGTACATATTTTACCTAGGAGGGGGAGGAGATTAAAGCTGTTTTTAAATGTTGGATGAATAATTCTACTTTCTATGTATATAAAGCACTTCCAGTAATTATGATACGAGGGAATTTCTTCGCCCATAATAAGATGATCTATCTAAATATCTTCATCCCTCCAAATATATATGTTTCAAAGAGCTTATCCCTCTATAGACTCAAAATAACATAAAAAGGATAAGGACTAATGTTGAGCATATAGACAAGTCAAAGGCATGGTGTTATTTTGATGGAGTTGCACAAGGAAAACCTAGAAGTGGGGCTAAAGGTGGACTATTATTCTTATCTGATAGACATTGGTACAAATTGTTAAAGTTACATCATTACGAGTCATTCTCTAAGCTATTGTTGTGCACTAGGATTGGGCCTCATGTGTTGAGGTAATAGAGATCTTGAGTTGGACGCAAGAACTTGGAGTAAATTCTTGTGTTGGACTCAAGAATGAGTAAGCCTTCCATGTAAAAGGTTAATCCTCATGTCTTGAGGTGAATGATTTGATATGTCAAAGGGATGATGTTGTATAGTATTGTCGGAAAAGGCTAAGGGATTTTGTACCAAGTCAGATCCTCATGTGTTGAGACGGTCCTCATGTGTAGAGGTAATTTTTGCTAGTTGATGCATGATGATGTGTGACATTCTACTAACCATGATCTAGATATTAAGTCATATCTATAGAATTATCACCTCTAGAGTGAATTAATTTAGGATAAGGCCACTTGGCACGAATAAGAGAATGATATGATCACATCGATGGACAAATATCCTTAGTATAATTGTTATGATAGATAAATAAAAGTGATAGATAAAATTGGGCACTTATGGATCATGTAGATAAGATATAACATGCATAGAGAAATAGAGAATTCAAATTACTCATGGTAATTAACTTTACTTAAATAGAGAATTCAAATTGCACATATTATTGACTCCAATTAAAAGAGAATTCGCAATTGCACATGTTTTTGAAATCAGCTAATAAAGAAGAACTCGAATGACTGAACTCCAATGATGTAAATAATGCAAGATTAAGTTAAAGTAAAGAGAACTCAGTTTGATCACTACAGTGATGTAATCAAGAAGGATTTCAGTTAAATGAGTTAACTAAGTGATAATAAACTAGTTAACTAAAGTGTTTTGCATGATGACACTTTAGTTAAACTAAAATATGGCACGTAAATTGAGACACTTAAAGATAAACTAAAATATGACACTTAAGTTAACTAAGTGTTTGCATGACGACACTTGAGTATTTGAATGATGACACTTAAGTTAGGATCCTAACTAAGTGATCTAGCAACTAGTTGAAGTATGAGTTCATTTTGAAGTCAGTGTATGATGTATTTTCCCAAGAATATGTTATATTGTGAGTAGGCTATGTAGAATTAAATCAAGTGATCTTGTTTTGATGTATCCAAGGAAAAAGGGAGAATTAGCATGCATGGTTTTCCTACTAGTGCAAAAAGTGTGAATTGGTGTGCAAGGTTTTCTCTTCAGTGTTGAAAGGGTGAATGGTTGAGAGGACATAGTTCACTAGTGAAAATAGTATGAATTAACTTGTATGTTGGGAATACTACTGAGAACCTCCTTCCATATCTATTCTCTCTTGCTCTGTGATAACACTTGGGGTGTTGATTCCCTCTTATATTGTACCTATGTTGTCGAAAGAAATATGCTATTGTAAAAGACATTCTCTACTATCTATCAATATTATACTTTAGATATTTGATGGGTTTTTCTCCCTCATTTTTTTGAGGGTTTTCCCTAGGGTACATACCGTGTTATGTGTGATTTATTATGTGTATGAATGTTCTATTGATTTCAATTACTCAGTTATTTTGCATCTAAAGGTTAAATTTCAAATCTCAACTAAACATTTAACATGGTATCAAAGATTAGGGTTTGAAGGAGCTAAGTTTTTTCAAGCAAGCTTGAGCCTATGTAGATCTCGAGAAGTTGAGCACAATACTTGAAGATCAATGACTTCAATCTTTGTGGTTCCTGAACGCTGACTCGAAGGCACCTCAAATTTCAACACTTGGAAGGCCAAGATCCTGAACATCTTGGAAGAGCATTACTTAGATGGCTATGTATCCAACATTGTGGAAGAGCCTACATCAAATGCAGGGAACATTTATTTCAAGAAGAATAATGCTAAATCCAAGTGGATCATCTATGATTCACTGAAAGACAACCTAATGTTGGTAATTATTCCATTGAATACCACAAAGGAATGCTGCGATACTTTAACAAAACTCTATGAGAAGAAGGCTCCAAGTCAAAAGGGGGCATTGAAGAACAAGCTTTGGAATTTGAATATGGAGAAGGACGAGATAATGGCCTCCTTTTTCACAAATATCCCTCATATAAGAGATCAACTCACAAGCATTGGAGTAGTGGTGGATGAGCATGATATCATTTAAACTGTTGTCGATGGTCTTCCACTTTCATGGGAGACATTCCTAGCTACCATATATAAAAGTTCATGATGAACAACCTAACTTTGAGAGGTTGTGGCATGATTTCCTCCAAGAGTAAGGGTGAATCCAAAGCAAGACTGATTTGGCCAAAGAAGAAAACCTTGCTCTTATGACAAGGATGAAGAGAGCATTGATGAGTTTGAGGTGTAGAACAATTTCTCCATTCAATGATTCACTATATTATGCATAAGTCTTCATTCACCCATGTTGTTGGGCCTTAGGACAGAAGAGAATAATTCATGTAGAATTATTCCTAAGAATGGAAGAAGAGCATAAAGGAGAAGAGAAAGGAGCTACAACAGAGGAAGCATCATCAAAGGAAAGGGAAGAATGTTACGACAGAAGAAGGAAAGTGAAGAAGAAGACAAAGAGAGGCATAGGACGAGGAAGCTGCACCAGATAAGTAAGTT
Source organism: Pseudotsuga menziesii (assembly GCA_001517045.1). Lineage (NCBI taxonomy): Eukaryota > Viridiplantae > Streptophyta > Pinopsida > Pinales > Pinaceae > Pseudotsuga > Pseudotsuga menziesii. The sequence goes on from LPNX010439387.1 coordinate 1,612,622, forward strand.
GCGATAGAAGGACATAGCAAGATACGAGATGACATGGAAAAATATTCAAAGAAGCAGGAATGTGAAGAAGTGTAACGATAGGAAAATGACATAAAGGAATAACGTTAAGAAAGCGATAGCCCTTAGTGATCATGGGTAGCTGGAAAAAACCACACGCATAAAGGAATTTTTGTAAGTCAAACTGATAGATCCTTTTTGTTATGTATTGCTAGAATAGGAAAGACAACCTGTTGGCTGAAGATGGTAAGTCGGCTAGGATAATGACTGAAGTTGATCCTGTTAGAGTCTGTTTTGAGTTAGTATTGAGTTTGTACAAGCATGTATGGGATTTGTATTGAGTCTATAATAAGTCTATAAAAGAAGGAACCCAAGCTGTAAAAGGGGTTAGATAGTTTTCAGTTGATTAATTGATAGAACAATTTTGAGTAAGTCTCTAGACTCTTGGAAAAGACGGTTGAGCTAGACTGGAGATAGATAGTTTTTGGTTAATGACTCTGGATAGTTGAGTGCATCAGAGTAGTGGTTCTGCAACTGAGTGCACGGACATGTAGAGAAGGTTGAGTCAATCAAAGCTATGTGTGGATCGCTAGTAGGAGTAGAGTAGAGGGATACAAAGATAATATTAGAGAGCATGAGAGGGAGGAAAAGTCTGTAAAGATAGAAGAGAAGATCTTGAACAGAGTCTACAGCTTTGTGTGCAGAAAAAAAAGGTGCATTTATTTCCTCATGCCAATGCCAGATGAAGAGAACCTTGTGGTTTTTTCCCTGCATTATATGTTGTGTATATGTGTGAATGTTGAGTAGCTTAGTTAAATGCATAAATGTTGCATTCAATGATTGATTGATTATTGTTTGGAAAAAGGATAAATGTATGACTGTCGCATTATAGTAATGAATATACCCATGCTTTCTGTTCACTGTGTGTTTGCATGAAATTGCATAAATAAGGGTTGAATGATAACTTGGTATTGAAGTATTGTGCAAACCAGTACCCCACCTTCTCGGTCTTCGTTGGAAAACCTTAGCGTAGAGTCAAGGTACTATAACACCCTCCCGCACAAACTGCGGAAACATGGTTCTGGAAGTTAGCCATAATGACTGATATATCTTGGGTGAGATGACACCTGTGTTGAAGGTGCTATCAGCTGAGCTCCGCTATGTTGGGACGATATATTGGGCTTTGTTGTGTTGACCAAGAAGGGGTTGAACTTGGGTCCAGTGTGAGAGAGGGACAAAGAGAGAAAAAATCCAACAAATGGTTAAGGTGATGACAAATCCAAAGACATGTTGCACTGTCATACCCTGATGGAGGGAGGTACTACATGAAGAGGATGACCGATCTCACCAGCATTGTACCAAAAAGAAATATGGACCATGTGCTGGATTGAGAGGCAGCCGCGAGATCTAAGGCTTACCCTGATGTGGCGTACTCATTCATGGGTAATGCTGAAGAAGATTCTGAAGGAAGGAAGGAAAAAACAGGGACGAGTTTAAGGATGAAGCTCGAAATGCGAAGAAGGAACATTGGTATTACTGATAAGTCCTTAAACCCCTACGTTATACCCCTACATCCTACTCTACTGAGCGGTAAAAACATCCAGAAGTAGAAAATAATGAAAAGTCTCACAAGGCTTCAATATTGTTCATGAATGAAACTATCTTATGGGGGTCTACAAAGTTGACAGTGGTAACAGGAGATATAAATGCTACGGTGCATAAATCCAAACACAGAAGGAACATAAACCCTCTATCCAGCTGCAAACACAGAAGGAACATACAGACAAACACAAAACAAACATAAAGTTAGAAGTAGAAAGGGTCACAATGCTAATTCATCCTGTGCACAAGAAGGTGCACAAGTTAGAGGCCTTGGTAGAAAGAGACATGCTGGAACACGTTAGTTCTGACTTGGTGGAACACATGCAGAAAAAAAAGGAGGAAGTGTGCATAGAAATAGAGAAGTTGCTGATAATTGTGGAGGATTTTCAGAACAAAATCAACACAAGTCAGTTTATGGAGCACTAGCTCGCGTGGCTTGGGATGATCCATAGTTGAGTGCTGGGGGTTTGTTGGGCCATGGGACAAAATGAAAGAATTCATGTAGAATTATGGCCAAGTATGGATGAAAAGCATAAAGGAGAAGAGAAAGGAGCTATGACAGAGGAAGCAACATTAAAGGAAAGGGAAGAATGTTGTGACATAAGATAGAAAGTGAAGAAGAAGATAAAGAGAAGGCATGGGACGAGGAAGTTGCACCAGATAAGTAAGCCGCAACTAAAGGACATAGCAAGATACGAGATGACATGGAAAAATATTCGCAGAAGAAGGCGTGTGAAGAAGTGTAATGGTAGGAAAATGGAATAAATGAATAACTCTGAGAAAATGACAACCCTTAGCGATTATGGGTACGAGCTCGGTTGGAGCCGGTGGAAACCAAACGTGTAAAGGTATCTTTGTAAGTCAGGTCGATAGGGACTTTTTGTTATGTATTTCTAGAATAGGAAAGACAACCTATTGGATGAAGATAGTAAGTTGGCTAGGATATCAACTGAATTTGAGTCTGTTAGAGTATGTATCGAGTCAGTATTGAGTCTGCACAAGCATGCATGGGATTTGTATCGAGTCTGTAATAAGGCTGTAAAAGAAGGAGCCAAGATGTAAAAGGGGTTAGATATTTTCGAGCTGATTAGCTGATACAACAATTTTGAGTAAGTCTCTAGAATCTTGGAAAATACGCTTGAGATAAACAAGAGATAGATAGTTTTTGGTTAATGACTCTAGATAGTTGAGTGCATAGGAGTAGTGGTTCTGTAGCCGAGTGCGCAGATAAGTAGAGAAGGTCGAGTTGATCCAGGATGTGCACAGATTGTTGATGTATTTGTAACTTTGGAATGTACAGTCATTGAGGTTAACCCTCCATTGTAATTTGGGGAAATAGTCCCCACAATTGAGTTGAGGTTAACCCTCTATTGTAAGATGGGGAAATAGTCCCCATAGTTGAGGGGTATTAGGGTTATTAGACTCTCCTAGTGAGGTTGGCCCTGTAAGAGTAAAATTGAAGTGGAAAAAAAGTATAAATAGGGAGTGAGACTCTCTATTTGGAACACACACTCACTCAACTGTAGTGCATGAGTGAGAGAAGAGCAGCTCATACAAGTGATAGAGAGAACACTTGTCGGAGATCATCTTTGTGTTTTTGAGTTTTACTTTTGCTATTGGTGCTCATTCTATCTCTAAGGAAGTTGTGGGGTTTTCTCCTTTTTGGTTTCCTCGAGGAAAATTCTTTGTGTCTCTTGTCTCTTTCGATTATTGTTGTGCATGTTATTCTCTCAGATAAGATCCTAGATCATATTGATTAAATGATAAAATCTAACATGGTATCAAAGCTAACCTAAGAAGAAGACATTGTGCAGCTATGGAAGTGGATTCTTACTTTTTGGGTCTCTCTCCACATATCATCAGAAAAAGGAGGCTAGGATAAATCTCCATTGAAGGGTGCATCTTTCTATCGAAGCAAAATTTGATTTCGGGCATTTTCAGTTTTTGACCTGTGACTGTTGCGGGAAATTAGGATTTTCATAGAAGAGGAATTTTTGAGTGAGCCCAGCATAGGATTTATCTCCTCCGCAAAATCGAAATTTAGAGACCAAGATCAAAATTTTTGGTTGGGTAAAAATTTGGGAAATTCAAACCCTAATTTGACCCTGGACCAGAAAACCCTAAAAGACTAAAACTAGTCATTTTGGTGCATTCGCTATATATCGAGATTGGAGAAGGCTCAAGAGCTGAAAATTTTATAGGCCAAAGAAAAATTCCTGATTTACCTTATGTAAAAGTGTCAGCATCATATTCTCTATATTCTGGGGTATTATATGATTCCTCTAAATCAGGGTTCCACCCTCTCCCTGGACTGATCCCTAAAGAGGAAACCTAGGGAAAAGTGCTATATATTAGGATACGAAGTTCCAAGTGAAATTTCACAAGATGTTTCAGATAGGTCACGGAATTTAATTTCTATGGTGAACAGTCTGTACAAGTTTGCTATGCTGAACAGTCTTGAAATAAGTCACATTGGGAAAACTCTCATAAGTCCCAATTGGTGAAATAAATTATGCTCAAACCTTCAGTTTTGGAAAGAGGACAGACGAGGATACCTCAGTGCAAAGTTTCAGACATAGAGGAGCAGTAATTTCAGATATATTGCAGAAACAATATCAGGAAATTATGCAATAAGAAATTGAAGAAAACTAGGGCATCAGATATCATGCAGTTTTGATCACAATTTTGGGAAAATGAGTATGCTACTTAGATATCCTAGAGGAGGCACATATTTCTATCCAATCATATCTAAAATATTCCAAGTTTTAAAAATTAGGGTTTCTCTGACAAACCCTAGATCAGTCGGATCCGAAACCAGGACGGACACCTCAAATCAGATCATGGGATTGATTCATTCGAGGAATGCGTGCCAGAAGGAAGTGATTACCTTCAGCAAACTCTGGGAAGAGCACACACAAGAAGAATATGGACTCATAATAAGAGAATAGAAAATGGGAGCAACTGAAGATGAATCTCTCACGATCCAAAGAAGATCCCTCAAGCGATGAGGAATACGGAGGACTCAACTCTTGAAGAACCTCTTATCCATCTTAGCATTTGGATAAGAAATGATGATGTTATGAATGATGAATATGATGAAGCTGAAGGCTCAATAAGGAGTGTACTCACGAAACAAATAAAGATAAGTATTTGAATTTCCTTTTCCTATATATCTATTTGTTTATATGACATTGTTTAGTTATGAAATGTATTATGCATGATAGAATAATGAACAATATACTACTAATATGCATGTGATGGGTAAGTATCCCATGGTGCCATGCAACCATTCATTGCTACTTATCTAGAATTAAACCTCTTTGCTGACATATTGTATTAGTGCACAATCTCAATGATGTCATGGCATAGATGGAAGGCATCTAGAAAATTTCCTTGAGATATGGATGAATGTTGTATTGGCTAAAATAGTTGCATGATTATATCTTTATGCATAAGAATTTTCCATTATGAATATTCCTTATGAAATGTTTCTAACCATACAACTGGTGCATTTGACTTGTAGGAAAGATCACACACAATCGCCTACAAGAAAATAAGGATGAGACTTGCTCCAAAGAACAAATAATGACAATTCAAGATTCACTCTAATAATCCAAAATGAAGAATGATGACTAGAATGTGATGTCGAAGACCTGAATGGAAGTATGTAGTATATTCCATATGGATATACAAGGTCCATCATGCAGTAGATAACAACATCATGGGATAAAAAGCAACATTCGTAGCATGAGGCTTCTCACATAAAGAAGACATAGACTACGAAGAGACATTTGCAGCCACTTGGAGTTGAGACACATGACATGCAGAATCATGTGTGCAAATTAAAGAAGGCCTTGAACGAGCTCAGAAGGCATCCATGGGATAACACATACATGACGAGCTTGAATATCACCTAGAGTGATGAATATCTTAACCTTTGGGACAAGGTTGAAGATGAAAGCCTATAGTGGATGACAAGCTCATGGACGGGTGCAAAAAGAACTTTTCAAAAGGTTCAATATAGAGGATCTTGGTATCCAGTGACCCTAGATGGATACATAGAATATTCGTAGTAGAGGAAGATACTTGTCACTCTAGAACAAAATGTTTCAATACATAGAGTATGAAAGGCAAAGGGAGAATGATGCTTCGCTTCAAAGGGAGTGACTATAGAAGATCATGAGGTTCGACATGGTACGACAGGATTGACAACTTATTGATGGATCTAGGATTTACTAAGAGTAAAGCAGATTCCAACCTTTGCTTCAAGTTTGAAGGTGGAAGACCAGTGATGCTCTTGTTATATGTCGATGCAAGAAGGAGACTTGCTGTCGAGTTTGAGATGAAGGACTTGGGTATGATGCACTACTTTCTAGGCTTGTAGGTGTGGAAGAATGCAGATGGAATCTCCCTGGGATAAGGGAAGTATGTAGTGGATATCTTGAATAGGTTTGGGATGATGGACTACAAGGCCATGACCACACCTATGGCATCAAACCTGAAGCTATTGAGTGATTCTTCATCAGATTCAGTTGATGCTATTATGTATCATCAGATGATTGGGTCCTTGATGTACATGATGAATATGAGACAAGATATTTACTTTGCTGTGAACACATTGAGCTAGTCCCAGACAGATCCAAGACATGTTCACCTGATTTCTACAAATCATATTCTGAGGTACCTGAAGGGTACAATTGACTATGGGCTCAAATATGAAGTCAATCAGAAGATTAACCTGGAGGGTTATGCATATTCAAATTGGGCAGGTAGTGCCATTGAGAGGAAGAGCACTTCGTGGTGCTGCTTCAATATGGGATTAGGTGTGATCTCTTGGTTTAGTAGGAAGCAGTCCTGCGTGGCACTGAGTACAATCGAATAAGAAGAGGAGCAGTGAAGCTCCAGTTTGTGATTCATATCGAGATCTCTCGAAAGAGGGATTTCTAGCATAACTGGTGAGACAGGTTGTTTGAGCATAAAATTTGGGTGAAGCTCGTAGGTTGCTTAGATGTAAACAATCCTGTAGGTTTTCCTCTGATGTAAACAGTCCTGGCGAATCTCACATGTTATCATTGGACCTAATCAACCCTGATGTGATTCTATGCTAGAAATGGGTAGAGTGAATTTTGCATACTTTAGGGAGAATCTTGGTGTTCTCTAGATCGAGGTTCCTTCCAAGGGGAAGTGATGAGTCCATGTGCCTTTTTGACATGGTGGTAGGATTGGATCCTTCCATGGTCAAATGTAAGTGATGTGCCTTTCTGACATGGTGGTAGGATTGGTTTCTCCCATGGTCAAATGTAAGTGTTGTGCCTTTCTGACATGGTGGTAGGATTGGTTCCTCCCATGGTCAAATGTAAGTGCTGATCCTTTCCCTGGATGGTATTAGGTGTGTCCTACCATGCCGATAGATATAAGTGCAGATCCTTTCCCTGTATGGTAGTAGGTGTGTCCTACCATGCGGGCGGATGTAAGTTCAAATCCTTTCCCTATATGGTAGTAGGTGTGTCCTACCATGCCAGTGGATGTATGTGTTGGGGCCTTTCCCTGGATGGTAGTAGGTGTGTCCTACCATGCCAGTGGATGTAAGTGTTGGGGCCTTTCCCTGGATGGTAGTAGGTGTGTCCTACCATGCTAGTAGATGTAAGTGCTAGGGCCTTCACCTTGATGGTAGTAGGTGTGTTCTACCATGCCAGTGGATGTAAGTGTTGGGGCCTTTCCCTGGATGATAGTAGGTGTGTCCTACCATGCCAGTGGATGTAAGTGCTAGGGCCTTTCCCTAGATGATAGTAGGTGTGTCCTACCATGCCAATGGATGTAAGTCTTGGGGCCTTTCCCTGGATGGTAGTAGGTGTGTCCTACCATGCCAATGGATGTAAGTGCTAGAGCCTTTCTCAGATGGTAGTAGGTGTGTCCTACCATGTTGGTGGATGTAAGTGCTGGATCCTTTCTCGGATGGTAGTAGGTGTGTCCTACCATGCTGATGATATAAGCGCTGAAGAATAAGACCTACATGGAGCCTATGCCTACAACCAACGTGAAAAAGGGTTGACTCTGTAGAAATTCATATGACGAGTAGAATTGAGAGATATCACCATTTTCTTGAGATAGCGGGAGCAGTGATGATCCAGTTTGATGATGATCTAACTTTGATGATGATCCTGTGATGAAGAATTGTGCCGATGAACTGTGTCAAGAGAATACCTTCCTAGTTAAGAGGGAGTGTTGATGTATTTGTAACTTCAGAATGCATTCATTTATATATCTTATATTGTATTTCATTTTACCCTGATGTTCCTTCGATTGGGAGAGTCATTAATATAATAAATTCATGTAAAGTCATTAAGGTTAACCCTCCGTTGTAAGTTGGGGCAATAGTTCCCACAATTGAGTTGAGGTTAACCCTCTGTTGTAAGTTGGGGAAATAGTCCCCACAATTCAGGGGCATTAGGGTTATTAGAATCTCCTAGTGAGGTCGGCCCTATAAGAGTAAAATTCAAGTGGAAAACAAGTATAAATAGAGACTGAGAATCTCTATTTGGAACACACACTCACTCAACTATAGCACATGAGTGAGAGAAAAGGAGTTCTGTTGTATAGGACAATACACCCTTATAACCTAGGGTTTGGGGTTACCAACTTACTATTAGACTTGTAGACAATCGGCTTTTACAGAAATTGAAATGAGAATAGGAAGATAGTTTGTCTTACTCGGTTTATGACGGTTGATCCAAGCTTGATCTTCTCTTGCTTCAACCTTCTCCAAAGCTTCTAGGGCTGCTTCTCTTCACCTGTAAAGAGCCAATTATTCAAGCAATATCTCATACATATATACATCAGAGGTTAGATGAAAAACATATTAATAATATAATTGAACATTTTCATTAAACCAAGATACATGAGATAAGAACAATACAATTTATTAACAAAAAACAAGTAGGTAAGAATACAACATAGCTTCTGACACAAGGAATCCTATGCAACCGAGGAATCTAAGTTTTGCTTCTCTAAGACTCTGAAGGTATACCACCAGCATAACTTTTCTCTTCCAAAATAGATTGATTAGCCCCATCCCAAGGCCTCAATTTATACATTGGGAAATAGAGAGGTTTCGAAGGTTAGGATGGTTGAGACAGTTGGGATAGTTATGGATTAAGGACCAACTAATCTCATATCATCATGATTTATATTTTTTGATGTCGAATTAAGGTACACATGATTATTGATATAGGAAAGGCAAGTATGACATGTGGGTTGCAAAGGGAACTCAGGTACGCAAGGTACATGCATGTTGCAATGCACATAGTCGTATATGACACACGAGTTTCAATGCACATAGTCACATGTGCAACCCAAAACTCAGAATAAAAATATATAAGGCTGGTCTGAAGATAATGCATCAAAGGTCATGCACATCTATAGTGTTTTATCCACTTCAATCCTAATTGTTCTTTTGTGTACTGACATGATGAATGTCAACACTTGGATGGAGAAGTGCCTTTTTGGCTGATAACAAATGCCCCCTAATGTGTGAGTTCAGAGGGAAGAAATGGCCGAAATACATTACAATCTTTATCTTTGAGAACTCAGAAGTCTAAGGCAGCAGAGGAAGTACCTGAAACAAATACATATCAATTTCATATACAAAATCATATCTGAGGATGCCATGTTTAATATACCGGAATACTATCTCCTTTACAATATTTGATTACATCATATGATACAGGTACAAGACCATGTATATTACAAAGGTGGATCGAAGCCACAATATACAATGATAAGTCTTCAAAATATGGAAGCTGTGTAGGTGAACATAGCACAACCTTGCGCAAATTAGGTTATAGATGTGAACGTAAGGTCTTCGTCAAAATACAAAGGAACCAGTACAATCCAAGCCATGTGAATAGATGTGCTGAAGTCGAACATGGAAAGGATTCAACAGATTGTTAATCAATAGGTGAAACTGACAACTAAATCAAAGGATTTCACCAATGATGATAGTGAATCTTAAGGTACCATCATCAAAACTCTAGGCCTTCATCTTCAGGAAGTGCTGATGAGAAACCATGCTGTGATGAGGAAGGAAATAGATACTCCAACAGATCACAAGAGTGACTATGAGATGGATAAGAGAAGGTAGACACAAATAATACTAAGATAGGATAATGATGGAATCAAGATAATAATCAGATGCAGGGATAGATCCTTGAAAAATGAGCACGACACATAGATGACCCAAGGCAGCTTTTAACTTTGCAGATAGGACAACTAGACTTATTTGTCATGTAGGAGACATGACCAGATTCCCCATGTATAAAGGACAAGTGGAGTAAGAAACTCAAAGTGATGGATGAGCTAAAAGTGTACACTAAGACATGAGTATTGGAAAGTTCAGAGAGTGCTATGTTCAAGGAGGACATGTTGCCACCATATGTAACCCAAAAATAATACTTCTTCCTTATCTTTCCTGTTAAATTTTAACAAGTCTAGGAAAGTCAACTCAGGTCTCTCTTCATTTTTGGAATGCTTGAAGAGGGGAGAGAATAATGCTTGATAATGTCACTGATTTGTGGATTTTAAGAGCCCAAATGAGTACATGCTCGTTGGTGTTTTCATGTTTAGAGAGTCTGAAAACTCTGAAGAAGACTCTAGGGGTGTCCTTTTTCGTCCAATTTTAGTCTCTTGAGGCCGAAAAAGTATAAAACATACCATAGAAGAAATCTCTTAGCTTTCGAAGAAGTAAGGTGCACCTTTTTTGTACTTAGTCAGGGAGGTCCGAAAAAGGTTAAATTACAACCTACCCAATGCTCCTTCAAAAGCAGCTTATAGCTTAAGTTTTACGAGTGTGAAGAAAAGCAAGATCACTCGGAAAGATCCCTTTGATTACGAGGAATGGGGCTTACAACAATAAACTCGATGCTTTGTTCTTTAGTGTTTAATGAGCATGAAAAAGGAATAAAGTACAGTCAGAATATTTTTCATGTTTAGGTCTAGAGCACGAAAAAGAGAAAACTAAGCTCATACCAAGAGTTCTTTTTCCGTAAATTTAGTCCCTCGGGTTTGGAAAAGTGATAAACCTATGCCTGAGAATACTATTCTCAATTCCGTAGAAAAGAGAGCGATCCTTTCTCGTACTATTCCACATGGTCCGAGAAAGTGATAGCATACCACCAATGTGGATGCCCATTCACATATTCTTAATGAGCTTGAATGGACAAGTTTACTCGGTAGTCAAGTCTATTTTGAGCAGTTAGACCTGGGCCTAAAGAAACTCCATAAGGGAGGGGAGCCTTATAAAGGGGATAGCTTGTAAAAAGAGACCAAAATGAGGCTCAATTTGGCATGAAAAATAGCTAAGAAGGCTGCCCTAAACCTACGACAAATGCGACATGAGTACCAAAGGACAACAATGTGTTCTAAAATAGGGTACTCATGGAAGGAAAGCCCTATCCATGGAAGAACAATGGTATAGACAAGGTAATAATGGTTACACACCATAGTCCGTGGTCAAAGTAGTGATCCTAGGGTTAAAGTGCATTAGGTATAGATGAAAAAATGCATTTAAATGACCAAAATCCTATTCTATATGAATGAATAACAACTTTAAGTAACCTTGGACCTGTTGCATTAGGAAAACATAACATGGCATTAGTTTGATATTGATAGAAATTAAAAACTATAGCTTAAAAACCTACATTTTGAAATTATTTCTATAAATAGTCCAAAAATAGAAATAAAAAACACCATTTCATACTTTTAGCCAATATAGGCAATTTTTATCTTTGACTTCAATTGCTTGTTGTGGACAAACCAGTGGACAATTTTTGATACCGCAAGTGCCAGGTAAGCCAGCTCTTCATTCTCCTCCATTTCAACTGTTTACATTTTCAATTTTGTGCAAAATTTGATGTTTTAAGCCTGTCTTAAGGGGGTTGCACTGCACACGTGGGTAGGTGACTTACACCGTCACGTACACACATTTTACACGCGACTTGCCCGAAGGTAACCCGCGTGTCACACGTGACCTGTCTAAAAGATAGTCGCATGTACTGAGCGACATAGGAAAAGTGCAAATAGGGCCAAAATAAAATTATTTTAATGAATTTTAATGTTTGATCACGGTTCCATGGGCCGGTTAAAACAAGGTGTTGGAGTGGGGGGAGCGGGAACATGAATATATGGACCAAGATGCACTCCGAAGTGCCCCCACTATGCAAGTGTTGAGGCAAAGTGGGTTATAAAAGTTCTTTTGCACCTCACCTATGCGGGCCAATGCCTGTTTGCTGGAGTTTTTAATTGGATACTAAGATCATGACCTTTGTGCCTTTTACCTACAAGGTGAACTTCTGGAAGTGGCATTGGAAGACATACACTTCATTACGGGTTTGTCTCGACAGGGAACACCTGTCAACCTCGATGGTACCGGAAAGGGCGGTGATCTTATGAGTGTCCAGGATTACATCAACACTTATTGCACGCCCGAAAGTCGGAAAAAGGGATCCTGCATCCCTATTGTACATAATAGTAACTTCCTGTTGCAGGTGCTGGTAAGCACAATAGTGAGGGTTGCAAGATCATCGTAACTCCATCTTGCTACTCAGAACTAGATGAAAATTGATGTAGAGTGCCTACAGGGAGATTTGTTTGGCTGGTGCTCGGGGTTAATCTCGATAATGAAAAAAAACTCTCTGACTGCAAGAGAGGCTAATGGAATAAATTTGGATATTCTAGTGTATTGGTGGATTTATTTTTTGAGAGAGTGCCCACCATCAGCCCTACGGTACCTCTTCAAGCATTCTCTCCCCGTCATCCTAGATTGAGTAGGTGGGGAGAAATTTTCCTTCGCTAGGGTAGCGGTGGTTTGGTTCAGAGTGTCTATGACGATGAATTCCACCTATGGTGGGGATGACAGTTACTAGCACTAGAGCAGTTTCCATATGATGGATTGGAATTTCTAGGTGACAACGATCTTGTCCTCCCTCCTGGAGGAGTATGGGGAGCATTAGGTATTTTGGTTTTTCAAGTTTTTAAATTTTTATGAATTTTATCATAAAGATATATACATATGTATAATATTTTTTAATCCATTTAATGTTTAAAATGCAAATATTGGACCAGTTTTCCCTGATGGGCATCCTCGGATGTATGTACGATGGGTGGCAGGGGAATATCAAGGTTTGACCAGGGTGCTTGAGGGGAAGCTGGCCACTCTTACCTAAAGAGTCCCAACTCTACATATTGAGCAGATCCCTACCATTATGCAGGAACTAGTTGTTGGTATTACACCCACCTGGATACGCCTTATGAGAAGGGTAGCCAGGGTTGTACTTGTCTACATAAAGGCTGTAGAGGCTGCTACAGCTAAAGAAGCCGAGGAGGCCCAAGAACATGGTGACCAAGATGACTAGGGTTGTCAAGATTAGACCTAGGGGCATATTATGGATTACGATCCAATTTTTGTATATTTTTGTATATTTATACAGTTATGACTGGATCTGAGGATCAAGAAATCGACCTATCTTATGGACACATATTCACACACACACACACACATTGCTGGTTTTATTTACATGTATTCACAATGTATCTGTTATGTAATTTTATACAATGTGTGTTAAGTGCCAATCTAAGATATAGTTTGCATATGCATTAGTTAATGAATTTTAATTTCTTGGAATATGATTGAATGAAATAAAATCAAAATTTCTTTCCAATAACCTAACTTGCAAAAACTAACGTAAAAAAATAGGTTTCACACTTGATAAGCTTGATTGAGCTAGGAGACCACCACTTGAGATTCAAGTCTGACTTCCAACTGAGTGTTGGGGCTCCGACCCTAAAGGTCCTTCGTTTTGGTAACTCCGCGGTTTTTGGGGAAGGGTTAGCGAAGTTACAACCTAAAATAGTCTTAGGGGTGTCGCGGGTGGGTTGAAACCCCTGTTTTGTAATCAACCCTTGGGTTAAATCCAGGGTTAGGGTTTTGGGCACCCATGGTGTAAATCCATGGTTTTGTAACAGTGCGCTATATAAATAGGCACTTATGTAAAGAAGTAGGGTTAGGTATTGAATGATTATCTTATGAAGCTAATGTAATGCGAAGATAAGAGATTGTATAAGGGTTTTTGTAAGAAGGTTAAGTCCCAGCTGTGTGCGTGGACGACCTCTGCAGCTGTGTGCACAGAGGGGTTTTGGTGAAAAGGAAGATCTGCAGCTATGTGCGCAGAGGCCTGCTGCTGTGTGCACGGCTTTGAGGACTGAAAGGATCTGCAGCTGAGTACGCAGATCAGAACCGTCGTTTTAGTTGTAAAGAGTTAAATAAAGCACAGTTCTATGGACGTAACCCCTACACTGGGGGTGAACCACGTGACATCTGGTGTTGTGGTTCATTTGTGTTGATTTGTTATTATATTTTATGCACTGTTAAGTAAATAACTGATAAAGTAAGATTGCTGTTAATAACTAGCTTCACTGTGAATTCCCAGATAAGGGCTGTGCAAGTAACTGTTTATTTATCTAATCGCGAAGCTACATAATTGATAATACAAGCATTGTGTTACGTGATTATTAACAAGTTAAAGACTAAACGTACAGTAAGATTCTCTCTTCTGCTTGCAGAAACCTGATTCTGCAGCACCCCATAGCTATTTCGGGTGAGACTGTAGCCTGTTTGCAGGCTGCTGCCGAAAGGGCCAACACTGTGGGTCTTTGTTGGTGCGAAGTTAAAGGTAAAACCCGGGTCTGCCCAGATATCCCAACAAATTGGTTCCGTTGCCAATTGAACTCACTATCTGTTGAAGAGACATCTACGTCGTACCTCGAGGGCTATGTTTTGGCAACCCTCTGTAAAAGAAATTGGTGATTGGATCGAAGTGACCTATTTCAAGTTTGCAGAACAGGAAAATAAAGATCCCCGTCGTAGCGTGGAACAATTTTTGCAAAGGTACGTCTTTTCTGATGTTCATGAAATTTTATTTGGTTCTATACACAGAGTTGCACCAGTGGTTATCCAGATTAACAGAAAGGAGGACGAACTTCCAAGAAAACCAGTTTCCTCCCTGGACCCCCGCAAGAATCGCTATCTTGAAAAGAGTGAACAACACGATCTCGTGAGCCGTGGATTTCTGGACTGCGCGAACTCTTGAATCATTTGTGACGGAGTTCGCCATCGACACAAGTACCTCCTTTAGCGAAGCTGAAGAACAATTTTTCAAAGGACCAAGGGGTAAGTACTTGAACCTATTTAGTTTGAATATTAAAATACTATTGGCTGAAAAAGGAATCTTGCTTATAGAATCAGATTGTTAGATCTAGTATTGCTAACCTATGATTGGAAGTGACTGGGACTTCGACGAGCAAAGTGGTTTGCTGCGAAGTGGCAAAAGATATAAGAGAGATATCGGTTCCTCTACTGAGTATACCCCTTTAAGCTATGAAGCATCTGAGTCTTCCGAGGCCGCCCCTGTTAGAAACCCTCTGATAACCCCGCAGCAGAGACCTATTATCCCTGAGAACCTGTCGCAGTCTGAAAGTAACCCTAGCCCGAGTATCCCTGTCACAGGCCAGTATTCCCCAGCTATTTCAAACCCTTCTTCCCCTCCTAGATCCCAGATGGCCCATGTTCATGATGACATCAAACTACCAGTTTTTAAAGGAACTGGGTCAGAAGATCCAGAACAGTTCTGGTTTCTGTGCGAAGCTGTGTGGACCATGAAGAACATTACGGACATAGATGTTCAACGAGTGCAACTGATCACTTCTTTCAGAGACCGAGCCCTAACTTGGTTTATGAAGTTTGCTAGCACGCAGAATCCTTTCTTGGCTGACATCAAAGTAGCACTGATCCGAGAATTTAAGAAACCTAAATTAGAGTCGCAGTGCATTACTGAGTTAAAAGAGATTCGGCAGCGGTGAGGCGAATCTGTGTGGGACTTTGATCAGAGATTCAAAGTTCTGCTTGACCAAGTTAGCTTCACGATTGGACCAGCACAACATAAGGAGTGGTTTATTGCAGCATTATTACCTCACATCAGAGCTCCACTCATGCAACAGAAGGTTGCTGATCAGCAAGAGGCCTTAGAGATTGCCATAAAGCTTGAAACTGCACCTGTCGAAGATAATTCTGGCATAGCTCAAATTCAAGCGCAGCTCGCGGAGATGGATTTAGAGATTCACGACATGAAAAAAGGGAAAGCCAACCACGAAGAGGTATGGTGTATACGTTGTCGAATAGAAGGCCACGACAAGGACCAGTGCCCGGCGCTGAGAAACTATTTGAATACTGGCACACCAAACCCGCTGAATCCTAGTGTTCTGTACAGTGAGATCTGTTGAACTACTAGCCAGCATCGACCGGAAGACTGCTATCTACTACAGAGGTATGTTCAAGTCTCGAAGAACCCTTACTGTAAATTCTATAAGTCAGCAGGCCACAATGAAGATGAATGTCGCAGCTTTGACCTTATGAGGGAGCGGACCTACGACACTTATAGGATCTACCCGGATGCACAAGGAAATGATGGATATGGTTACTGAGGTGGTCGAGGCAGTTTTAGAGGCCATGGTCGTGGTATGCCTGGAGGGGGTCGAGGTCAAGTTATTTCCTATAACTGCAATCAGGCAGGACATCTAGCTCGAGACTGTCAAAACCCAACCACGACATGCCGATACTGCAGAGCAGTCGATCATGTCATCGAGAAGTGCCCACAGTTTCTAGCTAAAATTCAAGAAAGGAACAGTAAACCTAGTCTGAGTGTCCAGTTGATTGTTGTTGATCCACGACCAATCCCAGCTGTTAATGTGGTTACAAGAAGTGGAGCTACGACAGATGCGCAGTGTCCGGCGAAGCAGCCTGACGAAGCTTGGGTTCGCAAGGCCGTAGAGAAAACTCCAGCATTTGATGTTCGATGAGAAAAAGAAACATTTTTGGAAGCCAGACAAGACTTTGCTGATCCAGATTTGCCTGCAGCAAACAAGCAGCATCAGCAGCTGAAATCCCAGGAAGACTCACAAGGCCAAGTAAGTACTCTGTCATCATTTTTACAGAGTTGCATCAAATTGTTAAGAAATCAGAATGCCTTAAATGAATTACAAAAAGTTATTCAGTCTTGTGAACCTCAGCAAAGCCTTGGTAAGGAAAAAGTTGTCAGTAGAATTAGAAGGACTGGAAGAGAGATGAGACTACATGCTCAGATAGGAGAATATTACATGAAGGATATTATTTTAGATTTGGGTTCAGAAGTCAATATCTTAACTAAACAGACATGGGAACAAATGGGAAAGCCCACCCTTGACTGGTCCCCTATCCAATTGAGATTAGCCAATCAGCAGAGGATTCTGCCTTTAGGAAGATTCCCTAGAGTACCAGTGGATATAGATGGAGTTAGTACTGTAGCAGATTTTGAAGTTATTGAGATCATTGATGACACTAACCCTTATCCAGCTTTGTTAGGAATTGAGTGGGCAATAGATAGTGATGCGGTTATCAATCTTAAAAAGAGACAAATGACTTTTGAAGGGAAGGGATTGAGAGCTATACTACCATTAGATCCTTCTCAAGGAGAAAGATATATGGAGCCAGTCAAAGAGGAAGATCAGGATATTCTGGACCACATCTATAATATCACAGCAAAAGAAGAAGATTATGTCGAGCCTAATGCCAAAGGTGTAATGGATTGGCAATGTGATAGCTCCTGCATGTCTGACTCAGATGATGGTCTAGAGAATTGGCAAAATCGACTATACGAGCTACATGGCCATCGGTGCGCACGAATTACCAAATCTCTTAGATGCCTTAGTGCATAGGCCAGAGATTTGCCTACATATGATGGGTTGATAGACCCAGGAAAATTTATTACGCAGTTCTCAGAACAAGTGCCAGAATCACAGAGAATGCAGAATCTGGAAGCAGCATTAAGAGCTACAGCAGGGAGATGGTGGAATGGCCACAGGAAGTATATTCACAGTTGGGAAGCCTGCCAGAAATTTCTACACCTCAGATTCATAGACCAATCTCAAGAGGTGCGAAGCAAGTTCAATGGGTAGAATAGTCCTCAGGAACATTTGAAGCAATGTTATGCAGCATGGGAACATGTACCTCGCGAGGAATGGGTGCATAAGTTTGTGCACACTTTGGAACCTATAGCAAAAAACTGGTATACGGAGGTCGAGCTTCGACACGGTATTGTAAGTTGGGATGATCTTGTTGATAGTTTTATACTTACATTTTCTATTAACGAAGTTTTCCCTACTTTAGATGCAGATGTCAGCATGATCCATGACAAGGCAGTTGATGATCAAGAAAGAACTGAGTACCAAACTAAGGAGCAGAACCAAGAATTTAGTGCACCAAACCTAACAACTCCATGGCAGATCTTACCAGGATGGACCGCGGAGGAATGTTGTGCCAATAATTCTCGTTGTGATGAAGCTAAGACATTGATTTTGCCGGAGCACAAAAACACGATGAATCTTAAAATCTGGCCGTTGGAAAATAGCTGAATTGGCGGCATGGGCACTTTAATTACCTTAATTTTTTGTACTAATGAGATCATGGAAAATCCAGTACTAGTCGGACAATATTTTTATCGGATTTGGTGCCTTAAATGCATCGTCCTAACAAATTTGATTGATAAAGTGTATAAGAAGATCCCTAAGTTGGCAAAAATCGCATTCTGCATTTCCTTGACACTTACAAGTGAACCCATGACAGACGAGCGAGAGCTTCAGGATCTAGTAAGAAAGTTCGAACAGAGGGGTCTCTAGAGTCGTTCCGATCCCCCACATACCGCTATGCCCCATGAAGAAGCTCACCCAGACCCGCCGCGGCCGATGCAGACACGGTCCGCCAGGAAAAAGTTTAAACCTGAAGTTCATTCTAAACGGAACGAAGACTGACACAGAAAATCAGGGAAAACATCAGGGACGCACCAGATGAACCCACCTATTTCAGCACAGGTCCCGACTGGAGGAGATGAGCACATTGAACCACTGCGGCCACCGTATCTCCAGCCCATTCGGCCAGGCGTCTAGCCACCCCGACGAACAAAGCAGTTTACATTAAGCACGCCCTCGCTGCCACCAGGTGTACAGCTGGTTGGAACCATGACAGGAAAAATAGACCGGCTTAAGTATGCTGACCATGACACAAATGATCATAGCAAGTTTCCACAGTTCGCACCTGCTCAATACTTGCATCACATCAAATACCCAGACAATGGCGCGACACTATTGGAAGTGCAATAGTGGGCTGCTGGCTTGGCCACAGCTGGCCTACTAAAAATGCTTGATGTTCCTCATTTTGGGCGCAGTACATAGGTGACCGTCGTGGTTAAGCAGCTGCTAGCATTAGTACATGATGGCCACTTGTGGATAGGAGACAAGCAAATTCCTATCAATGCCGAACTTATTCATCAGATCACAGGCTTACTGATAGCAGGGCCTGATCCGGGCATTGAATTTCCATCAAAACATGAGGATATGAAGCTCGCACAGAGCATGAAGGACCGTTTCGGCTTGACCAAGGGGAAACGAGGGTATCACACTTCCACGATTGAGGACAAGAACATCCGCTTCGCAGCTGAGCTCTTAGCGTGCAAACTCCTGCGAAAATGCAGGCCCAGCGAAGTGCCTGCCCTGGTTATCAGAATCACTGTAAATTGCGCTGAGGGTTACACTTACAACTGGGCCACATATCTTGCGAGGGAATTCCTGGAAGATGCCCGCGATGCACAGGAAAAAGGTAGACCTTTTCATTATTCCTGGCTATTAATACTTATTGCACTAATTGGGTGGAAAGAACCCACTAAGGCTCAGTTCGTGGAGGCACCCCCAGGCATGCCGGGTGCAGTAAGATACGCATCTCTTTGGATGTCGCCGGACAAAACATCTCAGTAGATGACGAACACTGTGTTCGCCTTTTATGGCATGAGTATACACTACGAGATCTTGCGAATACCACGACTTACCAATGAGCCGTTCTCTAAATATGAAGGTTGCCGCGAACTTCAGTGCCGACATGCATCATGTTTTCATTCAAGCCCATGCAGATCCAACACATCAGTGGTTTAAGTTACCATATGTAGTAACCAAAGCAGACATCCTGGGCATAGTTCAACAGTGGCCGGATGACTGGTTGAAAGATGCAGGAAAAAAACCCACCATTCCAGTTCCCCCTGTTACCCAAACGGACATAGGTACCATTCAGGCGCAGCAGCAAATCCCACTAGAGGACAGTGAAGACCTAAGTGACTCGCAACAAGATGGAAATGACCAAGGTGGGGATGGCGACCATGAAGAAGAGGATGAGGAGTCGATCAAAACGCTATCAGATCTTAATCGATCAACTAAGCACAAATCGCCAGAGGTAGAGGAGGTAACCAAGCCTCAGTCCCGCAAGAAGACAAAAGTGTCGAAGGACAAAAATCTAGACGAAGGAGTCACTGTGACACTGGAAGAGCTTGAGCAAGCTCTCGACAAATCTACCAAAACACTAACTCAAAAGTGGTCATAGTTCGCGGATGTGCATCTTGCTGCGATCACGGGCATAGAAAACAGGGTGTCAGAGCTGAAAGAGTTAGCAACAAAATCAGCGACTAGTATAGCGACAAGTAGTACCCCAGCACCCGCGCAGAAGGATATGAGGCAATGGCCGACCAGAGATAACAGGGGCCAAGTATCGAGCGCAGCTCTAATACTGACTAATGCAGATTCCTGGCCGCAGATGAGTATGACAGTTGGGATTGACTACACCAAGCTGTCTATGACAGAATTGCACCTCTGCCAGCTAGCCATCATGAAGGAAATCCATGCACGAGATCACTATTCTCAAATCCAGTTGGAAGACACCATGAAGCAAAGCCAAAATCTCGCAGCAAGGCTGGAAGAAGTTGTGCAAAAGAAGAAAGAGGATGAACATAAAAGAACTACACTGGCACAAGCGCTGGATGAGGCATGTCGGAGTCTTCCTGACTTTGACATCCAAGACAAAGAAGAACCAGAGCAGAGAATTTCCAAGATGAGAGACTACACCCAATAGTCTCGCAATGAAATTGAAAAGTTAAAAACAGAACACCAGAATCAGATCACGGAACTTCAACTCCGCATCCCTCCAGAAACTCCACTTGAGGTCCAAGAACAGCGCCACAGGGACATCCAGGCCTTAGCAGCAAAAATATTAGATATTGTGGGCAGCGCAGCAAAGCTGCTAGAAGACAGTATTGAAGCATGGGCAGACCTACAGGACCACCCAGATATAGGTAAGGTACAAGAAACCATCAATCTGCGACAGGTAGAATTAGATGCAGTCAGAGCAAAAATTAAGACGCTGCCTCCTATGCAGAAAATGGATAAGGTGAAGCAAAGCAAGGAGCTCCAGCAGGAAATCGACTCCTGTAGGACGAAGGTAACACTACTGGAAAATTCACTGTAGCCACTTGTCGATGAAGCATTGAAATTGAGCAATGCTGCGGAGAGTCAGCTCAAAATTTTGAAGACCTATGATACTTTTGCGCAGGAAAAGGCTAATGAAGTATCATCCTCAGTGTTAAAGGAATTGGTGGAAAAAGAGAAAGCAGCTGATGACATTATACAAAACGTCAACAGTCGTTTCCATATCCTTACAAAGAAGATTCTCCCACCAGAAGAGTCGCAGAGTGCCCTGGGACGGGCCACAAGTGAGTCTTAGGGGCCTGTTGGGGCTCCGACCCTAAAGGTCCTTAGTTTTGGTAACTCCACGGTTTTTGGGGAAGGGTAAGCGGAGTTACAACCTGAAATAGTCTTAGGGGTGTCACGGGTGGGTCGAAACCCCTGTTTTGTAATCAACCCTTGGGTTAAATCCAGGGTTGGGGTTTTGGGCGCCCATGGTGTAAATCCATGGTTTTGTAATAGTGCGCTATATAAATAGGCACTTATGTAAAGAAGTAGGGTTAGGTATTGAATGATTATCTTATGAAGCTAATGTAATGCGAAGATAAGAGATTTTATAAGGGTTTTTGTAAGAAGGTTAAGTCCCAGCTGTGTGCGTGGACGACCTCTGCAGCTGTGTGCGTAGAAGGGGTTTTGGTGAAAAAGAAGATTTGCAGCTGTGTGCGCAGAGGCCTACTGCTGTGTGTGCATCTTTGAGGACTGAAAGGATCTATAGCTGAGTGCGCAGATCAGAACTGTCGTTTTAGTTGTAAAGAGTTAAATAAAGCGCAGTTCTGTGGATGTAACCCCTACACTGGGGGTGAACCACGTGACATCTGGTGTTGTGGTTCATTTGTGTTGATTTGTTATTATATTTTATGCACTGTTAAGTAAATAACTGATAAAGTAAGATTGTTGTTAATAACTAGCTTCGCTGTGAATTCCCAGATAAGGGCTGTGCAAGTAACTGTTTGTTTATCTAATCGTGAAGCTACATAATTGATAATACAAGCATTGTGTTACGTGATTATTAATAAGTTAAAGACTAAAGGTACAGTAAGATTCTCTCTTCTGCTTGCAGAAACCTGATTCTGCGGCACCCCATAGCTGTTTCGGGTGAGACTGTAGCATGTTCGCAGGCTGTTGCCGAAAGGGCCAACACTGTGGGTCTTTGTTGGTGCAAAGTTAAAGGTAAAACCCAGGTCTTCCCAGATAGCCCAACACTGAGTGATGCCACATGACATGACATCCCATAACAAATCAATGACGACCCTTTATTCAACCACATTATTGGTAGTAGGACCTAGGCAAGCACCTCCAGAGGCAACAAGCTGTCCTGAGGGTGAGTAAATGACCCATGCGGTTGAAGCCAGGTTACAAGTGTGACGACTAGCGCCATCTGCAAAACCTATGAACCACTCGTAAGACATGTGTAACAATGAGTAGATGACATAAGAACACAAACTGATAAACTATTGTACATAAATTTACATACAATAAAACTACAAGAAAAAGTGCTAAGCCTAAGCATAGTACTTTTTCAGGTAGAGCCCATTTCTAGGCTCCGACAACTTATTCCCTTCGAAATCAGTTAATTCATATGCTCCCTTCTTCAAAAATTTTGACACACCATAGGGTCCTAACCACATAGACCTGAATTTCCTTGCCCCTAGGGGTTCTTTGTCTTGGTCCTGGAGCAAGACAAGCTCCCCTTCAAAAAAAATCCTAGGTTTGACTGATTTATCATATTTATTTTTAACCCCTTTTTTATGAGTTTCGTTTGCTGTCAACGCATCTCTATGTTTTTCAACTAGATTTTCTAGGTGTAGAAAACGTTCTTCTAGTTGAGTCATGCTAGGTAACACATGAATGAAATTTTTTAAAGATGGGATTTCACATTCAACCGGGGTTACTGCTTCCACCCTGTGAACCAGTTGGAAAGGTGAGAACCCCATGGCAGTTTTCACATTGGTTCGATAAGCCCAAAGTGTAGGATACATCATGATGTGCCAATTTGATCGAGCTGCTTTGATAGTACACTTGAGAATCATCTTCAAGGTCTTGTTGACAACCTCGACTTGAACATTCACTTGCGGGTAGAAAGAATACAAATGTTCTTGTTTAAACCCTAGCATAGTAGCCAATTTGGTCATCATGCTGTTTTGGAAATGACTACCATGGTTAGTGACAATCTCTTTAGCAATACCGAAACGCACGATAATCTAGTTGAAAACAAAAAATGCTGCAGTTTCCCCATCATCCTTATAGGTGGGCATTTCCTCTGCCCACTTTGCAAAGTAATCCACAGCAACAATGATGTATTTGTACCCCCTAGCCAAATCTGGGTTGCACGTCACATAATATATCCCCTACTTGGTGAAGGGGCCCACTATGATGACAATAAATAATGGAGCAGGATGTGACCGCATCTTTTTGGTGTAAAGCTGACAAGGATGACAATGCTTCACGGCTTCCACACAATATTTAAAGATCATGGACAATAAATAACCACCACTTAAACTATTCTAGGCCTTGCTAACCAAGATAAATGACCCCCACACACTTCGCTATGGGAATCATTTGGGAAAATCTCATCCTCTTCATAGGTGAGGCACCAACGCAAAATAGAGTCTACCCCTCTACGGTATAAAGTATCCCCGATAATGAGGTATTTTTTTCACATGTAAGCATAATTTGCGTTGTTCTTCCCACGAAAAGGTTGCTAGACACTTCAGAGTCTGGAGATAAACAAGCATATCTCCATACCAAGGGTCAGAGGTGGAAATCAAGAAAATGTGCTCATCTAGGAATGAGTCTTCTTCAATTGCTACATCTTCCTCAATTGGAAATTCTACAATAAGATCTACAAAAACTAAGGATTTTTTTGATTTGGTGGATTGAAAATCCAAGTCAAACTCTTGGAGAATGACTATCCATTTGTTGAATTTGCCTCCAATTATGTGTCGGGACAAGACATATTGGAAAGGATTGACATCTGCCACTACTATCATAGTCCTCAATAAGATGTAGTGACGTAACCTTTGAATAGTATACATAGCTGCTAAAGCCAAATTTTCAACGTGGGAGTACCTAAGTTCAGGCCCAACTAAAGCACGGCTAAGATAATGGACGACATGCACTTGGAGCTTATCATCTTCCTGGACTAGCACTACCCCAATCGTCGAGTCGTATGCGACCAGATATAATATAAAATCATGAGAGTAATCTAGTGGATGCAACAAAGCTTTCTTTAATTCCTCAAATGCAAGTTGTGTGGTTTCATCCCGTACAAATGGAGTGTCCTGCTTCAACAGGCGCATGAAACCTTCAGTTATCTTGGCATAATTCACGATAAAACGTCAAATAAATTTATAATTTCCTTGCAGGATCTAAAGTTGCCTGATGGAATGAGGAGGAGGTAGATTTACAATGGCCTCAACTTTCAAAGGATCCACCTGAATACCTTTGTTAGAAACTATGAACCAAAGAAGCCTACCTGAATCGACACAGAAAACACACTTGTGAGGATTCAAGCGTATTTTGTAATGCCTGCATCATTCAAAAATTAAATGCAAGTAATCTGGATGATCGATCCTCTTACGAGAATGCATCGACATATCATCTAGGTAGGGTTCGAAAATAGACTTGATGTCATGAAAGGCAAAACTCATTGCCCGTTGAAAGGTAGCCCCTGCATTTTTCAATCCAAAAGGAATTTTCTTGTATGAAAATGTACCCCAAGGAAAGATGAAATCCATTTTATGTTGGCCTTCCGGCTTGCTTTGAATTTGATTATACCTAGAGAAACCATCCATAAACGAAAAAACCTCACTCCCCGCACAAGCATCAATGATTTGATCTATGAATGGTGTGGGGTAGTTATCCTTAGGACAAGATTTCTTTAAATCACAAAATTCAGTACATACACGTATTGTCCCTTGCTTTTTATCGACAGGAACATGATTGGATACCCATTTTGTCAAAGCTATCGGGTAAATAAAACCAGCTTTCAGCAGCTTTTCAACTTCATCCTTAACGACTGCCGCTTTACGCGGATTGATAGGTCTAAGTTTTTTTTGAACTAGTTTGGCATTAGCATTAGAGGAAATTTCAACTCAAAATGGGCCTCCTAAAATGAACTAATAAAATAATAGTTAAACTAATAAAATAATATTTATTAATTTTGGAGGAAGAAAAGAAAAAAACTACCTTTTTGTTTGTATTTTTGACATATCTCCCTGTGTTTTTACTCAAATTTTGATCGGGAGAGCTCGTTGGATGTGGAATTAAATTCTACATCCATTGAGTACCCACTCGGCATACTTTTGACAGGCCACGCTACCCCAAAAACAAGAAATACCTGAAAAAACAAAATGATGATGTCATCATTCCATTTTTTCAGGTGTTTCTTGTTTTTGGGGTAGCGGGGTCCGTCAAAAGTATGCCAAGTGGGTACTCGTTGGATGTGGAATTTAATTCCACATCCAACGAGCTCTCCCGATCGAAATTTGAGTAAAAACACGGGGAGATATGTCAAAAATACAAACAAAAAAAGTAGTTTTTTTTATGATACCTATCCCCAAATTTATATTAAAAAAGTGTTTAAGACCTATACGGTATTTCAAATTTAAAGCAATTTCATTGGCTGACACATGATGACATGGAATTTGAATAAAATTTAAAAGGCCCATTTTGAGTTGAAATTTCCTCTAATGGATAGGTTCGGATTTCATGTTCAACTATCAATGGATCTATCCCTGGCATCTCCTCATATGAACAGGAAAACACGTCGCGGAACTCCTTAAATAAGGTCATATAGATAGTAATCTCCTCCGGAGAGTAGTTTGCACCAATATATACATTTTCCACAATGTTGGGATTCACAAATATGTTGATAGGGATAGTAACGTAAATGTTTGCCATATTCCCCTTAGAAAATATTCCCTCTCTTGGTAAGGGATTGATTGGTATATCAACATCACCTGCTAGTCTCACATGGAACTCTTGATTTTCAATCCTGCTTAACTCTGGAAGAAAGTAGGATCTATGATGAATATCTTCGCAGATCTTATCTCTCCCACTCATAGCTTCCAAAATGGCTTCGTATGAAGGAAAAACCATGTCTAAGCAATTGTTAGTATACAAAGAGTTTTCTGCCCAAGCAGGCAGATAGGATTCTTCTGGCTCCTTTGAGACGGTAGGAGGAACTGAAATGGGATCAACAGTGGTGTTAACTATAGCTTGATAAGCTACTTCCACTGTCGATAAGGGCATTCAGGTTTGTAACGGGAAGGAAGAACCCAAGGATCCGTTCTATCGATAACCATTGAGATAGACTTCCCTACACTAGTAAAACCCAAGTAATTAATCAAGGCTAGGATATCGAATGTGCCCATTAACCATGAATACATTCCATCCCCTAAGATCTCTGAATCAAGTTTGAATTGATCAACCAATGGCACGATGGACTCATTAGTCTCCATACGGCCCTTCCGAGTGAAACTGAGTTGGTCTAGTAACCAACTTCCCTTCGTGCGGAGACACTACCACTCGAAGAAGGAACGATGCAATTGCACACATAGAATAAGTCCAACTTCTCCCTAGAAGCAAGTTATAATCCAATGACACATAAATTACCTCTACTTCAACATTCACTGCCTTCCCTGCCAACTTAATCTCAAAATATTGTAGGATACCATGTGGAGAAAATGACCTTCCATCGAAAGCAGTAAGTAGGTTGTTCGATGGAACTAGATCTGGAGATCCAAGAGCCTTCCAACAAGACAAGGACATGACACATTTGGAAGCACCTTTGTAAAAAAATGACCTTCCAATGGTTTTTCCACCATGGATGACATCTATTAACAAAGCCACATGATACGGCAGACGAATTTTGACATCAGACAAATTAAACTTTGCCATAAGGCTCGATGAATCCATACTACCTAAGGCTGCTAAGAGTGCATCTCGTTGGGAGGGACAACTTTGTAACACCTCCAAAGCTGACATCACTCAAGGGTTTTGGGATAAATATTCAACTATAGAGTAATTGGCTGCAACCCTAGCATTAGGATTGTGCAATGCATTCTTGAAGACACCTTTTGGTATCTTAGGCATAGTTTTGACAGGTTTTTCAATTGTGAGAGGGTTAGAAGTTTCACCTATAGACTTACCCTTCACAGGAGCCTCCATCTCATAGTTCTTGTTTCTAGTTTGGAGTAATGTCTCAGATCAAACCATGTTGATATAATTTTGGTCAGGGGCATTAGAAGTGCCCCTTGCTACGTTAGAAACTGAAGTTGCATTCTGTCCTTGGGGAAATGGATCCTTTAGGACAACTGGTTGTTGATTTTTGAGCAGCTTCTGAGCTTGATCTATAAGAGGGCATTAATGGGTCAGGTGATCTTCTTGGCACAACTTACAGGGAAATTTCACCTTCTTCTTCTCTTTCCCCCCCCCATCAACATTATTTGTGGGTTTTGGATTGTTTTGGTTTCCCTCGCCTTTCTTCCCCTTTTTCTTTTTCCCATCAGGCTGCTGATTGCCCTTTTGGGAGGATTGAGCAAAAACATTTGCTTTTTGGGGTGAGGGGGAAGCCTTTGCTCCCTCCACTATACACTGTTTAATGGAAAACTCATGGAGTTGTTTTTCCAAAGACTCTACAGTGGGAGATTTAACTGAACCAACCACGCCATCAGCATGGGGTCCAAGCTTAGGTTTCTTGACAGTATGTGTTGGCTGCGGTGTATCAGGGATGATTTCATATAGAATCCCATACTGAGAGTATATCTAACTGCTGGGCCTTGAGGATAGCCTATTCCTCATTAGTCACTCCTGAAGTGGATACATCCTTAGATATATACGACAATAAGAACTTAAGGAACCATTCTAACAAAAACTCAGGAGGGATAGTGGCCTTAATGAGCCTCCTCCTCCTTTGCCACTCTTGGATATGATCTGAAATGTGAGTGGATTTGTCTTGCCTAAAGGTGGACAATAAGTTTGTGCCAGCATCATATCAGACAAGAAGTTGGAAATGTTTAAGGAACACATTAGCTAAGTCCCAAAAACTATCAAATGTGGTAGAGGGCAATTCAATGTACCACTTTTCCGCGACACTAGTCAGAGTTATTTGGAACAATCTCAACTAAATGGTGTCATCGTTCAACAAGTTGGAAGAGCACCACAAGTGAAAGGTGGTGATATGAGCCCCTGGGTCTTCACCAAATTTGCCTTAGAATTTTGGAATATCCGAGGGTAACTTGGTAGGGACAGGTGTCCAGGTGGCATCATGTTTCACTGGGTCATTCATTAACTTGGACAAATCTGGAAAGTTTAAAGTTTCCAGGAAAGGAATTTTGGGCCTAATTAGAGCTTGAAAAGTACGATCTTGGGAAATAGAAGGACATTCCCCCTGGTTCCCAAATGTAAAGGCGGGGTTGCCCCCATCTACCGGTTGTGAAGTAGTCGGATTACTTTGAAAAGGATTCCACCCATAAGCCTGTGGATTATTCATGTGTGGCGTAGTGTATATGGTTTGAACCCCTCCATTTGAAATTGGAGTCTGCAAAACAGGAGTAGGTATCCCTCCGCTAAAAAATGAGAAAGGAGAGCTCATGAAAGGAGCCGAAACCAACGTTTGGAAACCTTGAACATAAGAGTTAGTATTTCCAAACTGCACCCCTACATATGCAGGTGTAGGGCCTACATATGAAGTGGATGGGGGAATATTCCCCCCAATCCATGGGAAACCTTGGACAAATGAAGATGATCCAACAGGACCACTCTGAGCAGTGTCTGTAAAAGAGGGTGAAGCAGAAGGCACACTGGGAATCCCAGTGAACACCCCACTAGAATTTCCTACTACATTTGTGGAAGTTGGTGGTTCAACCACTCGATTAGATGGAGTTAAGGGAGGAGCAAGTATATTTGTTCTAGGAGTACCAACCGGGGGAGGTGGCACTCCTTCAGCTGGAATAGATAAGATGGGGGTATATGGAATCTCTCTTGCACTAGCCATAAGTCTGCTCATAGGAACACCAATCATAGGTGAATTAAATGGATGAACTTGGATGATCACAGGATCGTTTAAGTCAGTAAGAGGTGAATTAAATTTTCTTGCAAACTCATCATCCTACAAGTCCTCTATCTCTACTGTGGTTGTATCAACCTGGTTTGTCCTAAGTTTCGGTTCACCTGGAACTTCACTAATTCCTACTAGTTCAAAAGAACCATCTGTGTCTAATATCTGCATTTGAGGGGCCAGTGGAGGCTCCATTGTAGTAAATGGAGGAAGGTTTTGCAACCTTCTTGACCTTTTGAGAGGTTGGTCCTCCATGATTGAAAATTGACTCTTCACACACCCTAAGGTCGGCTAAACACAAACAAAGGGTATAAGATATTCTTTCTAGAATAAAGTTGAGAGACAGTTACTTGGCATCCCTATATATTTTCTTAGGCACAAGCGGAGGAATCTCCCACTGCCCTCCCACACCTTCTACCAGGGTTACCTTCCAAGCCTGTCCAAGGTCAACCAGAAATAACCTTTCGATGTACTTGTCTATGAACCCTAGATGCCAACGAGGCTAAAGGCTACCGAAACTATATTAACAGTCTAGGGGGATAGTCGAAAGCCTGGTTCATACAGATGGATAGGGTAGCAAATCTTGAAACCTTGTCAACACCGGCATGACATGGGGCCTAAAGGGTGGTATTGACAGAAGTCCCAAAATGAGAAAAAACCTTGGTCTATGCTTTGACAAGGAATTAGAGGGTTATCTCCTCAGTCCAAGCCTCCATGTGGCCTTGTGCTTAACTCTTGTTTGAGAGGAGATTCCTAGATACAATTAACATAGAAGAGGGTTTACCTATTGATTGGCCAAGTACGTCTGAATTTTTCACACTTGTGGAGAGTTGAAACTCCCTATTCCACAAGTCTAGCCTAAGCTAGTTGGTGTATGAGCCTATAAAATAAAAATTACTGATAATTTTTAAATTATATCATTCATTTTAAAAGGATGTTTTTAGTCAGAGGTAAATGGTGTGAAAGACTATGGTGTTATAGACTCGATAAGAAAAAGCAAAATGATGTATAAAGAAAATTCCAAAGTAAATTGCAACTACTTAAACCAAATTTCTTTTCTTTTTGCAAATATAAGCTAATGAAATTAAAACTAAATGCGAGAAAACTAATACTTTTTTTTTTATCATTTTTGAAATTTTATTTGAAAAATACTGAAACGAAAACGACTAAATACAACTAAATGCAAAAGTATAAAATGTTTTTCTTCACTTTTTCAAAATCTTCAAAAACTATAGTGCAACTAAATGCAAATTTTGACAAATTTTGAATAATCAAATCATATAAAAATGAAATTAGGTATAAAGGACCCAAAATGACCTACTTCAACCAATCAAGAAGAA
Organism: Pseudotsuga menziesii; assembly: GCA_001517045.1. NCBI lineage: Eukaryota > Viridiplantae > Streptophyta > Pinopsida > Pinales > Pinaceae > Pseudotsuga > Pseudotsuga menziesii. Next base: position 1,643,045 of record LPNX010439387.1, read on the forward strand.
GACTTGGAAATAACCTAACTTGGAGAATCTATTGAACCCAAAAAAATCCACTAGATTCACAAAAGACCAAGTGACACACTGACACCACAAAATGCAGTACACAGTATAAAGCATCTAAATCCCTGATCACTGACCTAGACACAAAACAATGAACTCATAAACCAAGCAGGAGGACCACCTTCAATTCACAAGATGAAAGAAATTCAAACAAAAGGATCAAAGGCTTGAAAACAAGCAAATGGTGCGATGCACAAGACTTTAGACTCATAGAGTCATGCCAACAACAGAAGACTTCCAAACAACTAAAATCCAAATAGACAGGGACAAGAAAAACCTACCCAACTTTTAGGCTGCTACATGAAACATGCGACTGTGTATGCATGAAACCCGCGTACGACATGCGACTGTCTTATAGAGCAACCCACGTATATAAGGTCATACACACGACTGTGTATAACAGCAACCCGGGTGTATTGCCAAAAAACTTTCAAAGAAAAAGAACTTGCAAAGACTTCTGGGCACACTACACTGTAAATCAAAAGCAAGATAAAAGGGACCATACTCAGTATCAAAATAAGAACAAATACTGGTAAGGAACCTACAGGATGAACCCACAGCAGCACTAGTACAAATTAAGGAATTAGCTACTACATGTCTAAAAATTCTAGTCACCACAGGTTTTTCAAGTGATTTACTACTAAATATGAGCAATTTTGATTAACCCAACTATAAACGACTAATTTAGTCACCAGTTAACAAATATGACTATATAATAAGTGACAGAGTTAAAAATGACTAACATAAACAACTAATTTAGTCATGGCATACAAAATGACTAGCTAGAAGAATATGAATTAGTCATTTTTTATTGTCACTCCAACAATGGAAAATTGCAATTTTGGGACTCTAAAAAGTCGTGTAATGGATAAATGGGGGCTTCCAAAATGAAATTGTCTTCCCAAAGGTTGCAATTCTTTAGATAATTGAACTTATGACCCCTTTCACAAAACTTTCCTACGTATATGTTTTCATATAAAACAAGTCTATGGTTGTTGAACTAGGAAAAAGGGTTGTTGATTCATAAGAAGATATGTTCGTCTAGATAGAGTCTTACGAAGATGAGGTATTATGTCCCCTCACAAGCACATTCCCATTTAATTTTTTCATGTTTTGTATCTTCAAGGTTAGTATAGTTTTTGAGATGGAGTTCTCCATAGCTAACAATAAATACCCAATCTATAACAGTAATATATGGTCTATAAGTGAAACTTTTTGAAACTCCCAAACAATATCAAGTATAAATATTACAAAATATATACCATTACTCATATATATATATATATAAGAATAAAATAAATCATGGAAAAAAAGTTTATTATATTGACCAAACCCATCAATTTCTCCATATCATTCACTCATACAATCTCATGCTCCATTTTACATTCATAAACAAATATATGCTATAGTTCTTTGCATTTTCAACAAGTTTACTATATTGACCAAATGGTCCATCAATCTCTTCATATGAATCACTCATACAATCTGATGTTCCATTTTACATTTATAAGAAAGCATATGCTATAATTCTCTGAATCTTCAACTTGGTAAAAAAAAATTCACACATGGTGTATATCTCTCAGTTTTACATTTATAAGAATGCATATGCTATAATTCTATGAATCTTCAACTTGGTAAAAAATAATTCACATGGTGTATATCTCTTCGGCTTAAACCTTGATTAATTTTGTAACTTTGTTTTTATTTTTCAACTTTCTAAAAATAAATTCACACATGGTGTATATATGTGCATCTTAAACAATGATTATTACTTAAACAATGATTATTAATGTTGTAACTTTGTTTTTATTGTAGTGTAAGAAGTTAAAAACATACAAAGTAAGTTTAATTTTTTTTTATTACATTAGAATATTTTGTCTTATTACAAAGGAAGATTTTGTTTTTATATCATTAAAAAAATTACTTTACTAAAGTAATATAACAAAAAGATGAAATAAGTTGTTTCAGTTCTCCTTTATATATAATAATAATTAACTTGAGGAGTCAATTCCGAGTTATTATTTCGCAGGCCATCCAAAATACAAATGAGGTTGTTATTGCTCCAAAATGAACTCATTTCTCCATTTCCTCATGTTAAATCATAGAAGAAACTTCAAAAAATAACAATTTTGCAGAACCCTTAAATTCATGCATACTTCAATGGGTTATACACATGACTCCTTTGAAGGCCGTGAGCAACCAAAAGTATTGGGAGCGGTGATCAAATTTGAAGGGTGGGTCTTAATTTCAATTGGAAGGGTATTTATTTTTTGAGCCCTTCAGAGATGAAGGACAATATATATAATTACACTTCAATTGACAAGTATAATTTTTTTTTTTTGTAAGTTGAGAGCTATTCTATTAAAAAAGAAGAAAATAGTGGTACATACAGAGTTACAGACCGACCTGCTCAGGTGGTGCAGATATAGATTTTCAGAGTAATATTTGACCCCCCCTCCAAGAAGGAAAACAATCCATAAGACCCTCCCTCCCAGAGGGAAAATAGGATGTCCAAATAAGCATAAATAAAAGCCTCCGTAGTTCTTGGAGGAAAAGGCAAAAATCTAGCCAGTTAACATTGAAGAAAACAAAAAGACAAAAAAACTGACATTTGCAAGTTGAGCAACACGTGGTCAAGAAGAGCCTTGAACATGAACCATGTTGCATGCAGACAGATGGACATGTAACCATGGCGGCCACTGTTCATGGTTTTTGCCATGGTTCATGGTTTTTGCCATGGTTCATCCTCGATAGGACAAGTGTAGCCCGTGGATGTTGGTTGTGCAGGATCGTGTGATGATGTCGTCGAATTTCCACTGGTTGTCGCCATATCTTCATCACTGGAGCTGTTCTCTTCCTCCACGGTTCCTACAGGTGGTTTTTGGGTGGGCAATGGATAATTCTTTTTGAAAACAACTGAGTTAGATGTAAACTTGCACACAGAGCTGGTGAATGGTCGGCAATGAGGAGGGGGGGTGGAGCAGGGTGGAGGAGCTGAAGTGGTGGCTGGGGCAGGAGGAGCTTGAGGTGCAGTAGCTTTAGGGACAGGTGGAGCAATCACTTGAGGAGTCGGTGAGAGTTGAACAGAGGGCACTTGGGGAGGAGGAACCAGAGGGTAGAATCTGAGGACCAGCCGCGTGAGCAAATTTTTAAAGACCTAGTAGTTTTTTTTGCGCTCCACTGTTCATCCAGCTGCACCAAGTGCCCCATTCATTCTCCTAGTCCAAAACAATTCTCTGCACTTCCTTCATAATTTCCAAGTCAAATCCATTGCTACTGGCTTGGGCCGAGAGAGGTATTTGGCCTTCTGCACATGCATTACGGTTGCACCCCCTGCGGGGAGTTCCTCTTTGTCTTCTTGGAATGGTTGAAGGATTGAAAGGAGCAGAGCAGGGTAAAGGAAAACTTGAGCTGGGTTCTGGTATGACGGACCCAAAAAAAGGAGAGGGACACTTGAGCACAGAGAGGCAATGGAGCGTAAAAGTGGAACACAAAGTGAAGTGCAGCATTGGAATGCCGAGTAACAATGGCAAACAGGGAAGTGGAGAGCCTCTATGGAATGCAGAGCAACAATGAAGATCACGTAGAACCCAACAGACAAAATCCTCCAAATTGAATAAAGCTTATGTGAATTTGGGCAGCCAAGAGGTTTATTAATGGCGCATGAGTAGTGATGAAATAGCCTAGTCCCGTCGACTAACCAAGGAAAAGCCATGTCTCCTGTGGCATTTAAGTCCCCTTGTGACCACATAGATGGCGGGTTAAGCTTGGGTAGGAAAGGCCTCGTCAACCTCCCCCAAGTCCACGTTGGCACGATTCACACCCGCATTCAGGGAATTGACAAGTATAAATTAACTAAACCATTTCACAAAAAAAAATGCAAAAAACAAATATTGTTTGTTCAAATTTCTACAATTTTAAACAATTGAACATCCCTTAATATCTATATGAAAAAATGATATATTTTCATTAAAACTTATTTTGAACACATTAAGTTATCATATATGTATCATTAATTTTACATTTCAGTAACATAACAACTATTATATTGTATTTTTTCCAGTTGGACCACACTTCATTATACAAAAAAACTACTTAGACTATGCCATAACCATATTGGGGGATCCACATGCAATACAAGCTTGAGAGATGCAATAATGATAAGGATTGGGCACCTAAAAAAAATAATGCACAACTCAGAAAACATAAAAAAAAATCCTACATACCAAGCAAGTTAGCAAAGCTGCATAACCGGGGTCAAGGCATCAAATTTTTTTGTTCAACACTTGTCCTGAAAGCATACATGTATGGAATGAAAGGGAAATGGAATCAATCCTAAGTCAATTGAATCCTTGTAACTCACTACATGTCTGAGTCTCAACAATCCTCCTTTTAAATTGAACCAAAATCCCAAAAGAAGTTATTAATGGCTAGATTTGAGAAAGTTCTAGAGGTGTGAGTAATTAAGGGTTCGAAGCTCTAAAATTTGTTGGGTTTTGAACCAGTCCACAATTCAATGAATTGACAGTGACGGGTAGGAATTTTAGTTATTCAATGAAAAAAATTAATGTGTATAACTTATATGCTGAAACCATTTTCCATGCTAACGTAGGCCACTACCCTCTTTAATGTCTTACCAAAAGGCATGATAATGAAGAAGAAGACCTAAAATTATGGACTTCACCTTCAAAGAATTCCTTGCAATCACATTGCTAAGGAGTGATAAGAAGATCACAACAATCCAACGTGTCAAATCTCAGTTGATAGTGTTAATTAAAGACTTATATGGTAAATTTAATATAAGACTTACTTATAGTTTTGTCTTACTATTTGCGTCTTGACACATTTAATATTTTATGGTTGTCTTTGCGTTTTGACACAATTTGTATTATAAGGTGAGGATGGGCATGCATAATAATCCTTAGTTATGACTATGAGATAAGGATTTAAAGAGAAGAGGATGTAAAGACAAGTAGTTTTTAAATGTATTTTGGTGGTGCTGAGGACAAATGTTGCGAGTAACCACAAATGTTTGGAATGACGGAGGGAGATTACATCACGATCATACCACCCATCAAATTGAAGACTATTCTTGAGCCAACAATTGTTTTTTTTATTGTAATAACCATTGTTTCTCCATATCGTGTGCCCAATGACACCTCTCTATAGCAATGCATAAATCGACCTCTACACGGTTTGTGATCCTAGCTACATGTCATTATTTGTATTTGCATGACATTGAGTGTTATTTATAGTTGTAGTGAGTCCATGATTTCATGCAAGAAATGTAGTCTTGTAGAGGAGGACTTATCAAACGGGCCTTTTGAATTTCATTTTGATGAAAAAAGAGTGGACATTGGTAGCGAGGTTCATAGATGTAGTAGGCACAAAGTTTTGAGCTTGTTTCAGGTCTAGTAGTAGACTAGTAGTTCTTTTTTTTTATAGTCATAGTTGTTGACACAATGTCACACTTTAGATTACATCCCCAAGTGAATCATGAGTCAGAGTCACATATCGATGGCTAGTGCCCTGTAGTCAAGCAGTGAATGCATGACATGAGTGAGGGAGTGATTATAATTTATCATATTTCCAATATTTTGAATGATGAATTGAACTTTATAATATAGGAATTTCAACATTTTGACAAATTTATATGGATGGGTAATTTCAAATGTTTCCCTTCTTTTGAAATGTTAATATAAATTATGCCCTTCTTAATTACAAAGGTAAAATTCAGATTTTAAATTTTTTTTAATGGCAATTTTAACTTTACACTTTTGGGAAGGGCTAGAACCCTTTGGAAGTGATGGGAAGAGTTCAATTTTGAACGCTGATTGGGAGCTCAGTCGCGAGTTTACCGACATAGGGTTAATGATGGGAGACGTTTCCATGTCCTCATGCCTCTTATGACAAGTGATATTTTCAGAGGGATGCTCTATAAGGTTTGTGACTCCCTATCTCTACAAGAGGGCATGTTTGCAGAATTAGAATTTAAAGGAAACCTGTTAGTTTCAGAATCTTTGAAGTCTGTTTTTTAATTTCAATAAGTTAAGTTTTTGTTGTCACAAGTATTGGATGGATGGCGTTTAATCCATATTATAGAGAGAATTTGTGAGGTATTAAAAGAGTCTTCCTGGGTCATATTGGATGAAATTCACCACCTGAAGGATGGGAGTGAAGGGTCGTGTGGGAGGAGAGCATAATTTTGCTTCCCCAGCTATAATTTTTTTTCTCTCGGCCACCATGTCAAATGCCATGGAATTAGCCGAGTGGATATGCAAATTGCATGCCTAGGCCTGCCATGTCATCTACACTGACTTTCAGCCAGCTCCACTTCAGCATTATGTCTTTTTAGTTGGGGCTTTTGAGATGTATCTTGTGGTCAACAAGAAAGAGGGGTTTTGAGATGTAACTCATAGCACTATCACTACAAATAACAAAACTATTGTGTTGTCGAATTCATATCATTGCAGTTAACAGGATTTCATGGGTAATTTGCAGCCTAAGCCTCTGCATCATTTGAGTGCACAAATTTCCATATTTGTAGTGATGACGTTGGTCTCACAGTGGATGGAGAGGTTTTTGTTGCTTGCAGCGAATGTGCATTTCCAATCTACAGGACTTTCTACGAGTACGAGTGCATTGAGGGTAACCAAGTTTGCCCTCAATGAAAAATGAGATTCAAACACCATAAAGGTAAGTGATCTAGATTATTTTGGGCAATGCCAGTTTACATAGCTTAGATATGCTTGACTTTCTGCACAGTAGTATTGAGACCCTACAAACTGCTTCCCTATTTTTTTTTAGTACATGTGTTGTATATACTCTTAAGGGTGTCTAATTTGCAGGAAGCACCATAGTTGAAGGATATGAAGAAGAAGATGATGTTGATGATCTTGAAAATGAGTTCAATTTTGGCGATCGAGACAAACAAGATATGCTATACATTGTAGACGCAATGCTTAATGGGCACATGAGCTATGGCCAAGGTGGTGATATAGATATGCCTCATGTAGTTCAGAGAACTCTTCCACAAGTGCCACTTCTTACCTATGGTCACATGGTACTTGGGACTCTATCATTCGGGGTGTTCTTTTAGTACTGATGATGCTCTCCTGAACATATTTTTGCTATTTAGATCTCTGATTGTTTTTTTTTTCTAGCAAATGTTGGTCTTACTTTTCTTTGATTTTGATTTTTTTCTTTTATGGATCCAGGGATCCATCCAGAACACCATTCTCTAGTTCATTCATTTATGGGCGGGGGAAAAACAATTCATCCATTCCCTTATTTAGATTCTAATTTTATAGGTTTGTGAATTCCAAAACATTATTTTGACATTAGCTTTTTGGTAGACTGATTTCACTATGTTTTAGATTAACTTAATGTATTATCTTTGGTATTTTTCCTGATCTTTCTACTGCAGCTTCTCCGCATTCCAATCTAGGTCAATGGATCCAACCAAGGAATTAGCAGCTTATGGATATGGAAGTGTAGCATGGTAGGAGAGAGTAGAAAACTGGAAAATGAGGCAGGAAAAAATGCAGGTCACAAGAAATGAAGGAGGGCCATTAGGAGGGGGGGAAGATTGGGATCCTGATGGAAATGGGCCAGATGGTCCAGATATTTCCTTGTATTTTTCCTAAACCTTCAAGATAGTTTTATTTTGATTAAGTTTTCCTTGAGGCTTAATCTATAGGCTTACAATGTCTTTAAATTTTATACTGAAATGTATGCATAGAGTATTGTATTATTGCTATAAGTGGGTTTCTTCATTTTAATTTGAAAAGGTAAAATGAATTGCTAGGTAGTTAAGTATTTTGTAATGGAGTCCATGGTAATTTTATAATGGGTTGAATTGAACAGAATGGATGAATCAAGGAAACCTATGTCAAGAAAGTTTCCAATTCCTTCAAGCAGGATAAATCCATACCATATGGTGATCATACTTCGACTTGTAGTTATTGGATTCTTCTTTCATTATCATTTAATGCATCCCATCAATGATGCATATGGAATATGACTCACTTCTGTCGTCATTGAAATTTGGTTTGCATTTTCTTGGATCCTTGATCAGTTTCCAAAATGGCTTTCGATTACAGGGAAGCATATCTGGATAGACTGCCATTGCGGTAAATCAACAATGCCCCATACTTGCAAAAAAATATTTTGTTTTATTCTGGTTCAATCTATTTTTCAATTTAGCAGACATACCTTTGTTTTAACTCTCATATTTATTGGTTTTCAGGTATGAGAAAGAGGGACAAACTTTTGTAATTTCTCCCATTGATATCTTTGTCGGTACCATGGATCCTCTCAAGGAGCCTCCACTGGTTACTACAAATACAATTTTGTCTATCCTCTCAGTGGACTATCCTGTTGGCAAAGTTTCTTGCTATGTATCTGATGATGGTGCTGCTATGTTGACATTTGAGGCACTCTTTGAAACGTCATAGTTTGCAAGAAAGTGGGTTCCATTTTGTAAAAAGTTTAGCATTGAGCCTCGTGCCCCTGAGTGGTACTTTCAACAGAAAGTAGATTATCTAAAAGACAAAGTACAACCATCCTTGTCAAAGATTGCAGGGCTATTAAGGTATTTCAAGAATTCTTAGTTTGTCTCTTTTTTCTCATTTGCCTCTTCTATTTGGCTTGTTTCTAATGCCATATTTCATATTTTATGTTGATCTACAGAGGGAGTATGAATAATTTAAGGTATGCATCAATGCTCTATTTGCTAAAGCACAAAAGATGCTAAAAGAAGGTTGGACAATGCAAGATGGAACACCATGGCCTAGGAACAATGTGCGAGACCATCTAGGAATGATATAGGTTGGATTTTAACATCTTTAACATACACAATAATTTTTAAGCATTCAATCTCATTGAAAGGAGTCAAGACTGTCCAACATTCCTTGCAAACTTGATCTTGGGAAGGTATTTATGATAATATTTACTGAAGTTATGAACTGCATATATTTATGGGTCATACTGGAGGAGATGATACTGATGGAAATGAACTATCTCGCTTGGTCTATGTTTCTATATATCCATATATCTAGCTCCATATAATTGGGTGTTGGATTTGTATAGATATGATTATTAGATCATTGTATGAATAAGTGGCAGGGATGGATAAAATACCATTTATAGAGTTGATGACTACTGAGAGCGTTTATATTCCAAAGAAGATGTATATGAATCTCAATATTGTTGATTATGAGACCTATGCTATGTGCAGACAAATGTAGAGTTAAAGAAGAAAGTTGAAGAACTGTATCTAGAACAGGAGGAAATGAAAAAGGTTTGTTTCCTATGCTCTAAACTACACTATCATTACAAGATTTTAGACTCAAAGGAAATGTGTTTGACAAGATTTTTCTTCTTAACTAGGAAAAGAAGGGAAGGTTGGAGTTCTTACAGACATTGAGGGATGAGAAAAAACAATTTAAAGCAAAGGTGACTAATCCTTCTCTTCAAATACTTTTTTCTATTTTATCTTATTCGAAATTGAAGCCATTAGTGTTTTCAATACTTACCAAAAACAGTAATATCTTATATCAAAATGAAGTTTCAAGGACAATAATTTTCATTTAGGGATGTTAATAATATGTGTGGCTGATATGATTGAGTTCATTAAATGAAAGCATTTGATTTGGAAAACATAAGGTATAGTATGTTAAGAAAAGGGTAGATGGACTACAAATATGAAAAGGAAGGGAGTAGAGGCATTTTCTGTTCTCAAAAATGTCTTATTCTAGATCATATATGCTATTGTGTAATTCATGACCTCCCCATAAATTCCTAACTAGGATGTATCTTCTAATAGAGCAATAGATCCCTAATCATGCACAATTTTTTCTTTAGGTCTTGAGTCGACTAAAAAAGTGCACATTTCATACTAATAAGATTACTTATTTACCAGAACTCCTTAATGTTAGGCATTTGCATAGATGGTTGTGACTGGATAGTCCATAGTAATAAGAAAACAACTTTGATGAAAGAAATTTAGAATTTGATGTAAGAAATTTAGAAGTTACTGGGGTTGTCAAGAAATATAAAGCCACTTGGGAACTGTTAGAGTAGACTGTAGAGGAGTAGGATGTAGAACTTGAAAGGTTTAAAAGAAGGGTTTCTGAAAATATTTCCAACAGAAATAACCCAAAGTTAGGGAAATAAAGGAATTGATCCTTGGTGTGAGAGTAACCATTGTGCTTAATTTGGAGGATAGAATGAAGTTGTTACGTTATATTTGGGGAGTGGTGGACAGAGCTCACATTTTTGCCCAAAGAGTTCTCACTTTAAAATACATATTGAACGCAGAGTTGGAGAAGGATGGAGAGTCTAATGAGAGCTATGTTCAATTGTTTGTTGATAAAATGAAAGCAATAAATGCTTTTGAAATACAAGAAAACTTTCCCACTGGCATGGGGTTAAAGGAAATTCAAACATGTTGGAATTATAGACTCAAGGCACTTAGGCAGCTGATCCAAAATTGTGATGAAATTTATCAGAAGAGGTCAGATGTTTTCATGAAGAAATCAATATTATGAAGACTTTGGAGGATCCAGAGCTAATACATTAAATAAAACTATTTGGTAAGGGAGAGCTTGAAACTAAAGTCATAGAGACAAAATTTAACCTGGTAGTTGACAACTTGAACCAAATATATGAGGTAGATATCAGAAAGGGACTAGCATACTTTGTAATTGGAAACATAGAAAGTATATTATTGATCAAAGAAAATTTGACCATATTTTATAAAATTGACAAAGATTTACTTGAGGTTAAAGTTAAAGGGGATTCGACTGTGGGCCCATAGCATATGACTTTATTAATACTTCGGTAGACCAACTCCTGGCTGAAGTCACTGATCTTGACTAGGTTTGGCATTCCATTAGAGCAGTGAGGTAAACTCCTAAAGATCTTAACCGAATCAATCAAGTCTTTGCATTGAAGCAAGTGTTCTTTCAGGATTCTTGTCTCCAGAAATTTTGTAAGTACAAAATAATATTTGCTTTCACTTCTTTTTTCCTTCTAGCTCAGTTTGTTTCTTCTGCTATTTTCCTTTATTTGAATATAGGAAATATTTTGCTCAAATTGAGTTCACTGTCACTTGTCTTCTTTTAGTTATTTATTTGATATGTAGGACCCCCATCCTAGTGTCTGAAGGTGAACACATTTTGTTTTTATAACGTCATCCAATTTAATCATTGAGGCCCTCTTGTACTTCTCTTAAGAAAATAGACTTCTCGGACCTTTTTAATGACTACGTTTTTAGGACCATAATATTATTTTTGAGCTCTTGAGAAGATTATAAAAGGATGCATGGATTTTATGATTTTGCTATGGTATATGTCCAAGCAGGATCCTAATTATGTTTCTTTCGTAGGCTCCTTGATTTTAAAGGAAAAGTCTTTCAAAATATTCTAAATGGCCAGCAATCACCTTTTTATTTCCTTCTGTAAATGATTTTAAATTTTCTCTGTCTTACATTAATTTTTGAAAGCATGGATAGTATGAGCAAGTCAATTTATGAATTTGATTAATCTTTCTATGCTATGCATTTTGTTGCTCCCTGTTCCACTTCACAGGGAGCTTGTTGAATTTTCTCAGTCTTACATTAATTTTTGAAAGCGTGGATAGTCTGAGCAAGTCAATTTATGAATTTCATTAATCTTTCTATGCTATGCATTTTGAAACTCCCTGGTCCACTTCACAGGGATCTTGTTGTAATTGATATATCTAGATTCTATATTCCCTTCGCTGCTGCACAGTCCCTCAGGCCATTCCCTAGAATACTTCGTTGTGTGAAGTGGAATATAGAATCTAGATATACCAGTGTTTTTGAACAAAACCCATTGTAATCACTATGGATGGAATTGGCCTTTTAGAGAAGATAATGTGTCCATGTTTTCATGGTTTATATTAACTGATACATCTCAAAGTCTGTGTGGAATAATTCAAAACTAAAAAATGTACAATTATCTTAGTGCTATGCAACATGTTTCCTTTTTTGCATCATTAGTATGCCTGTGGCATGCCCATAAGTATCCACCTTGATCTCAAACACTTCAGTGATTGGAAAGAAAGGAAAGGATTGGTTTGGCCACAAGTTACAACTCTTTGGTTGACCTCTTCAAACACCTATTGTTGTACTACACCCTAGCAGAATTTGACTTGGTCTTTGTTCTTCAATTTTTCTATTGAACAAGTTACAAAACTATGCCTGCTACCTTCATCATACAATATACAATCTTATTCAAATTATTGTTAAAAGATAAGAATGGAATTTAAGCCTAGCATACTGTTTGAGCTCATTCTATTCTGGAGTAGCCTGCTTATGAATCTGCAAAGGATCAAATGGTCAGTCCCCAAGATTGAATCTACATAGCTAGATTAATTATGCATCAAGATTCATTTTGTGTATCAAATTATGGTCAGTCCCCTTTATTTTGTAGCTCTGCCCTTTGTATCCACACAACCTTGAAGGTTTGTTGAATGATCTTAAATCACCATCGAATTTATTGGATTTTGGAGACTTCTCTGACTGTATCGACAGTGGAGCTGGGGGTTCAAGATCGTGTGTTGTCAATCCAACATTTGACTATGTTCCCCCACAACTTGTGAACCTTTCAATCATTGATACGTGACAGTGTCAGTTTTTCTCTATGGAAATGATGGTTGTGTGAATTCATTTTACCTTTTCATCATCTTTGAATGCTAATATTGTTTCTCCCCATTTCATTCTTTTTATATTCCCTGGGATGATTGGGTGTGCTTCAAAGTTCATAACTTCAAAGTTTTATTGATTATTAGAATTAAATAACATAACTAGTTATCAATACCTTCATCAATTGCATCAATTGCAATGAGTATGTGTATTCTGCTGATTATAACTTCGTGGCATTAAGGAAAAGCACTTTGATACCCAATTGAATTTTAGGATACAGTGTAAGTGCATATTGATATGAGATCATATCAGGCTTGGTAAATGTTTCATTAGACACAATTCATTCTACATTTTACATATCTGGCATGCCAAAGCACAGGAAAGCTGTGGAGAACCTCCTGCAATAAACAATAAGAATGCACGATATAACAGAAATTATGGATCACAGAAGAGATTTTATTAATCACAGGCCACTTCGAGGGGGAAACCTCCTTTGAGAAATCTCAATACAAAATAACTCTTTGATGCTTTCATTAGCCTCAACACATACTTATATACTAAGTCTAATCTAAACAACTATTACTCCCCATGAATGTGGGATAATGCAACATATTAAATGGATGACTTAACAACTATTACTTACTCCCCATGAATGTGGGATAATACAACATACTAATGGGATGACTTACAAAGCATATGCGTTTGACAAAATATACTAACAAAATAAAGAGGGGGGTTGACACAGGTTCTTAACATCCCCTCCCTCTTAGAAAAATCTTTGTCCTCAAAGCTTTAGATATGGAAACTGCTGCTGAATCTGAAGGAACAGTTCCCATGTATCATCCTCTGGTTGCATGCCGTGCCACTGAATTAATACCTCTATTATGGCCTGAGATAAAAGCCGACGAGTGCACTGATTGAGGATGGCCTCCGGTTCAAAAATGATGGATCCTTCTGTATCCAACTCTAGTAAAATAGTTTGTGCTCTGATGTTGGTGCTAATCACTTTCTTGAGACAAGAGACATGAAAGACTGGGTGAATATGAGAAGAAGGAGGAAGTTCAATTTATAAGCAACAGAACCAATATTCTGAAGAACTTTATATGGCCCATAGAAATTTGGAGCTAGCTTCTGATGCCCTTTGAGTTTCAGGGAGGATTGCTTGTAAGGTTGCAGATGAAGAAAACCCATATCACCGACTTGAAAGGTGTGCTCATAATGGTGTTGAGCAGCTTGCTGCTTCATGCAATTTCTTTCCATGTGAATATTCTCTTGCAGAATGTGGAGAATCTGATCACGGTTTTGAAGAACCATGTCAACTGCCTGAACTGGTGAACTCTGGGGGGTGTATGGAAGGAGAAATGGGGGTGGCTTCCCATAAAAAAATTCATATGGATTCATTTTAGATGCAGTATGGTAGGAAGTATTGCACCACCATTCAACGAGAGGGAGCCACTTTGGCCATTGATGTTGATGTTCAAAGGTGAAGCAACGAAGATAAGTTTCCAAGCATTTGTTGGTGACTTCAGTTTGACCATCTATTTATGGGTGATATCCTGAACTCATTTTCAGTTTGGTGCCAGTGAGGTGAAAGAGTTCGGTCCAAAAATGACTTGTGAAAGTTGCGTCGCAGTCTGAGACAATTGAAGAAGGGATGCCATGAAGACGAAATATCTGGTCCATAAAAATTTGTGCGACTGAGGAGGCAATATATGGATGGATGAGAGCACAAAAATGACTATATTTAAAGATTCAATCAACCACAACCAAGATTACAGTCTTCCCTCTAGATTTAGGGAGCCTGTTGATGAAATCCATTGAAATATTTGTCCAAATCCTTGTAGAGATGGGTAAGGGTTCGAGCAAGCTGGGGAGGAGTGTATTTTCACCCTTGTGGCCCTAGAAGGTATCACATTCAGCAACCATCTATTGAATTTCCCATTTCCTTCCCTTCCAAACAAAGTTACGTCATGCATACTCATATGTTTTGAGGAACCTAGAGTGCCCTGTCGCTGGAGAAGCATGGAGTTCATATAAGACATCCCAGTGAAGATCTATGCTCTGGGGAAGCACTAAGCATCCCTTGTATCTCAGAAAAGAACCATCCCAAAAGTAATGCGGTACAAGAGAAGGATTATTGGCCAACTGTTGGATGATTTGAGATAAGGAAGATTCATTGACATAACCTTTCTGAACAGATTGTAACCAATTTGGAATAGGCATAGAAATAGCTGAAAGAGAAGCATGGTCATCAAATGTGTGGGAAAGAGCATCCGCCACAAGATTTTCCTTACCCTTCTTGTAAGTGATCTCGTAGTCATAACCCATGAGTTTGCTAACCCATTTTTGTTGTGTTGGGGATGAGACTCATTGCTCTAGGAAATATTTTAGACTCTGGTGATCAATCTTGATGCAGAAATGATTCCCTAAGAGGTATGCATGCCACTTCTATACGGCATGCAAAATAGCCATCATTTCCTTCTCATATGTAGAGGCGGATAAATTCTTACCAGACATGGATTTGCTGGTTAACGCAATGGGATATTCGTCTTGGAGGAGGACAACACCAAGTCCATTGTCACAAGCGTCACTCTCAATAGTGAAGGGCTTGGAAAAATTAGGCATAACTAGAACAGGTGTGGTACACATAGCTTGTTTCAGTTTCTCAAATGCACACTCAGCCACAGGTGTCCATACAAAAGAATCCTTTTTCAGTAGAGTTGTTAATGGAGCTGCAATCTTCCCATAATCCTTGACAAAATTGCGGTAGTAGCCAGTAAGTCCCAAAAACCCACGAAGGCTCTTCAAGTTTGAGGATGTGGCCAATTTTTCATGGCATCGATTTTGGCAAGATCGACACGAACCCCTTGTGCTTCAAAAATATGCCTGAGATACTCTACTTCTTTCTACCCAAAAACACATTTAGATTGTTTAGCATAGAGATGATGATCACAGAAAAGTTGTAGTACAAGATCCAGATGTTGGAGATGCTCAGCCCAAGTTTTACTATAGATAAGGATATCATCAAAGAAGACCATAATGAAGTTTCTCAAGTAGGGCCGAAATATTTTATTCATCAATGCCTGGAATGTGGAAGGGGAATTTGTGAGGCCAAATGGCATGACCAAAAATTCATAATGGCCATCATGTGTGCGGAAAGCTGTTTTAGGGATATCATCCTCATGGACTCGAATTTGGTGATACCTAGAACGAAGATCCAACTTGGAGAAAAAATGAGCACCATGGAGCTCATCCAGAAGCTCATCAACAACAAGAATTGGAAACTTATCCTTGATTGTGATGTGATTAAGTGCTCAAAAATCGATTGAAAGGCGCCATGACCCATCTTTTTTCCAAACTAGAAGGATCGGTGAAGAGAAGGAACTAGTGCTAGGGTGAATAACACCTTGCTTCAGTAAGTCACGAACAAGCATCCCAATTTCTATCTTGTGGTGAAATGGGTAGTGATAGGGCCTAATGTTGGGAGGGACGCTTATAGGAAGGAGCGAAATACGATGGTCCTTGGGTCGAGAAGGTGGCAATCCCACTAGCTCAGCAAACACACATGCATATTGATCTAAAGTTTGTTGGAGATCCAATAAGGTAGTTGAGACTGCTGAAGGTTGCATCTCAATGAAATGGAGTTTAGCGATGACACCCTATGAACTTTTCTTAAGAAGCTTTTCCATTCAATGCAAACTGATGAGGCTGAGAGACCCTGGTTGTAAGCTTCGCAGTGTGTGTTTGGTACCATTGATTGAAAACTGCATCCAAAGTTCAGCAAAATCCCATAAAATGGGTCCAAGTGTGCATAACCATTGAGCACCCAAAACCACATCACATTTGCCTAAGGGAAAGAAAAACATGTCAGAGCGCAAGTTATAATCCCCCATAGATATGTGCACATTACTGCACTTCCCTTTGCAAGGTAAGGTTCCCCCATTGGAAATCATGACTTTAAAGCTGGAGCAAGGGTGGATGAAACAATCAGCCTGTTTGGCGATCCTCGGGTCAATGAAGTTGTGAGTGCTACCAGAATCAATGAGTATTGTAAGAGGGAGTTTTTTGAAGAACCCTATAACCCGCATGGTTTGTGGGGTGGTGACTCTAGCTAAGGCATGGAGAGATATCTCCGGGTGGTCTTCTGGAGCAGGAAGTTGTTGAATCATCTATTGGATCTTGAGCATCATAAAAAATTTCAGGTACGAGTGGAGAATCCACTTTCAAGAAATAGAGCTTTTTCTCAACACATATATGTCCCCGGGTGAATTTCTCATCACAATTATAACAAAGCCCTTTTTCCCAACGTTCCTGCATCTCTGCTTCAGACAAATACTTGATAGGAGTGGTTCTAGGAGCTGGCGGATTTTGGGTTCCTTGGGGAATCATAGGTCTAAATGGAACAAGAATGGATTCAGAGTGTTGTTGAGCCCTGATCTTGTCCTATGCTAGCTTAGCCAACCCTAGGGCTTCCATCATTATGTTGGGGCAGAAAATTTTAACCTCAGATCATATTACACCCTTCTGACCACTGATAAAACAACTCAGGTAGAATGCATTAGGCAACCCCTCGATGTGATTGGCTAGTTTCTCAAATTCTGTCTGATATTTCCGCACAGTGCCAGTTTGAATAATTTTGGTGAGTGCTCCTGTGAAGTAATCAAAATCACTAGAGCCAAATCGTTGCAAAAGGAGTTGGGAAAAATCTGTCGAGTTTGGCTCTGCATGAGCCTTGATGTACCAACAGAACCATTGAAGTGCTTCATGTTCCAAATGAAAGGATGCAAGTGGGACTTTATTGACATCAAAAGTGTTATGCAAACTAAAATATTGTTCTTCCCTATAAATCCATCTAGTCGGATCATCCCCATTGAAGCAAGGAAAATCCAGGTTCAGCCCGTGGAAGTTCCTAAATGATGAGAACATAGTGTCTACAAAAGACTCAGGCTAGAGGCAGTTGTTCATGGGTGAATGCTGAAGATAGAGGCCGGGAAAGTTTTTATCTAGATCCTCGAGTTTGGACTTGATGGCGGCAAGTTCTTCTTCCATTTGTTTATTTGCTCTGGCACGGGTGACAACCATAAGCAGGTGGGTTTTTTTTATTTCTTTATTATCAGGTAATGGGTAGAAAAACAAAAATGGAGAGGGTTTTAGAAAAGGAGATTTTTGATTTGGGAAAAATTTAAGGGGCTAATTGGGGTTTTACGGGGTTTTGGACACTTTTTTAGGGACAAGAAGCAGAAAATGTGAATTTCAGAGGTGGGATGAAGGAATTGGAAAATTTGTCAGAGAGGGACAATGAAGCAAAAATGGAAAACGAACACTGTGGAAAAATTTGAAGGCAATTGGGTGAGAATCAGAGAAGTTATGACAAACCCTGAAAATAGACAAATGTGGAATTTCGCCCTTCAGGAAGTGAAATTGGGGATAGGGTCCTCAATGAATGAATATGCAGATTGGTATTATGGGGGTTACAGTGAAGTTTCAAGGGAAACAGAGCTAAATCAAGGAAGATATGGCTAAAAAACAGATTTTTTTTTTGGTTTTTTTTTTTTTCTTCAGGTAGTGGGTAGAAAAACAAAAATGGAGAGGGTTTTAGAAAATGAGATTTGTGATTTGGAAAAAATTCAGGGGGGTAATTGAGGTTTTACGGGGTTTTGGACACTTTTTTAGGGACAAGAAGCAAAAAATGTGAATTTCAGAGGTGGGATGAAGGAATTGGAAAATTTTTCATAAAGGGACAATGAAGCAAAAATGGAAAACGAACACCGTGGAAAAAATTGAAGGCGATTGGGTGAGGATCAGAGAAGTTATGACAAACCCTAAAAATTGACAAATGTGGAATTTCAACCTTTAGGAAGTGAAATTGGGGATAGGGTCCTCAATGAAGGAATATCCAGAATGGTATTATGGGGGTTACAGTGAATTTTAAAGGGAAACAAAACTAAATCAAGGAAGATAGGCTAAAAAATAGAAATTTATCAACTGTAAATAGATATGGACCCTAGGTATATTCAGCTTCCTAATGGTTCAAAGGTAGTCACTCAGCCACCAAGGCTGTCTCAGGCTTGATTATTGGGGCAGTACCCCGCACTTCACAGCGCAGGTAAAACTGCTAACCGCTTGGCTAAAAACGACAACTCTTTGGTTTTCCTCATGGATGGGAATCTAGTCAATTTGGTGGGGGTCGTTGCACTTTTTCGCTTGGCAGGTACTCTTAATGGCCAAATACTTTGGGGTTCCTATGGTACTCCTCATAATGAGTTTTAGGGCTATGCATAAGTACTTCCCATAGTTAAGCGGATAGGGTTTAATCCCTGATCCAGATGAATAATACCGTTGCAAGAAGAAGAACAACTATAAGGCTCACAGCGCTAGGAAGCACGACATAATTTATTTTTTTCCAAAAATTCCACCTAGCAAGCCCAAGAAAGTGCTCTGATACCAGATGTGGAGAACTTCCTGCAATAAACAATAAGAATGCACGATATAACAAAAATTATGGATCACAGAAGATATTTTATTAATCGCATGCCATTTCAAGGGGGAAACCTCCTTTGAGCAAGCTCAATACAAAATAACTCTTTGATGCTTTTATTAGCCTCAACACATACTTATATACTAAGTCTAATATAAACAACTATTACTCCCCATGAATGTGGGATAATGCAACATATTAACTAGACGACTTAACAACTATTACTTACTCCCCATGAATGTGGGATAATACAACATGCTAATGGGATGACTTACAAATCATATGCATCCGAAAAAATATACTAACAAAATAAAGAAGGGGGTTGACACAGGTTCTTAACATAAGCTGCTACTAAGAGTGTTCCTGAACTGGAGTGACGCCAGACATTTTGGTACAAATTTGATGAAAACTGCCAAAGGCGTTGTCAAATGGTTAGGCATGTGTGTGTATGTTATAAGCGAAAATCATAATAATCTATTGTTGTTTCTCTTAAATATGATAGTATCTATATAACAGTTCAAGAACCATCATATAATTCAAAACTTCTAAAAAATAACTTAGGAAATGTAGATATCGAATCTTTTGAATGGTTTGTTTAGTTCCTTAATATGAATATACTTGGGATATTAGAGGTCCTTCTTGTTTAACTTTGAAGTTCTGAAGTTCAATTTTACCTCCATTTGAAAGCCAGTTTTAACCTTCAATTCTTGCATTGAAACTTGAAAGTTGGTGATTAATTGTTGTTTAGGTTGAGCTATCTAGCTCATGTTACAGCTAAGAATTCTATAAATTTTCTATTGAACAAGTTACAAAACTATGTCTGCTACCTTCAACATACAATATACAATCTTATTCAAATTATCGTTAAAAGATAAGACTGGCATTTAAGCCTAGCATACTATTTGGGCTCATTCTGTTCTGGAGTAGCCTGCGATTGAATATGCAAAGGATCAATTGGTCAGTCCCCAATATTGAATCTAAATAGTTAAAATAATTATGCATCAAGATTCATTTTGTGTATAACATTATGGTTACTCCCATTTCTTTTGTAGCTCTGCCCTTTGTCTCCACACAACCCTGAAGTTTTGTTGAATGATTTTAAATCACCATCGAAATTGTTGGATTTTGGAGACTTCTCTGACTCTATCGATAGTGGAACTAGGGTTTCAAGATTGCATGTTGTCAATCCAGCATTTGACTATGTTCCCCCACAACTTGTGAACCTTTTCATCACTGATACATGAGAGTGACATCTTTTCTCTATGGAAATGATGGTTGTGTGAATTCATTTTACCTTTTCATCATCTTTGAATGCTAATATTGTTTCTCCCCATTTCATTCTTTTTATATTCCCTGGGATGACTAGGTGTGCTTCAAAGTTCATAACTTCAAATTTTTATTGATTTTTATAATTAAATAACAGAACTAGTTATCAATACCTTCATTAATTGCATCAATTGCAATGAGTATGTGTATTCTACTGATTATAACTTTGTGACATTAAGAAAAATCACTTTGATACCCAATTGACTTTCAGGATACAGTGTAAGTGCATATTGACCTAACATCATCTCAGGCTTGGTAAATGTTTCATTAGACACAGTTCATATTACATTTTACAGATCTGGCATACCAAAGCACATGCAAGCTGCTACTAAGAGTGTTCTTGAACTAGAGTGATGCCTGACATTTTGGTGCAAATTTGGTGAAAACTGGAAAAGGCGTTGTCAAATGGTTTAGGCATGTGTGTGTATGTTATAAACAAAAACCATAATAATCTATTGTTGTTACTCTTAAATATGATAGTATCTATAAAACAGTTCAGGAACCACCATATAATTCAAAACTTCTAAAAAATAACTTAGGAAATGTAGATATCGAATCTTTTGAATGGTTTGATTAGTTCCTTAATATGAATACACTTGGGATATTAGAGGCCCTTCTTGTTTAACTTTGAAGTTCTGAAGTTCAATTTTACCTCCATTTGAAAGCCAGTTTTAACCTTCAATTCTTGCATAGAAACTTGAAAGTTGGTGATTAATTGTTGTTTAGGTTGGGCTATCCAACTCTTGTTACAGCGAAGAATTCTTCAAATTTTATATTGAACAAGTTACCAAAATATTCCTGCTACCTTAAACATACAATATACAATCATATTCAAATTATCGTTGAAAGATAAGGCTAACATTTAATCCTAGCATACTGTTTGAGCTCATTCTATTCTAGAGTAGCATGCTATTGAATCTGCAAAGGATCAATTGGCCAGTCCCCAAGATTGAATTTGCCTAGTTAGATTAATTATGCATCAAGATTCATTTTTTGTATAACATTATGGTCAATCCCCTTTCTTTTGCAGCTCTACCCTTTGTATCCACACAACCCTGAAATTTTGTTGAATGATCTTAAATCACCATCAGAATTGTTGGATTTTGGAGACTTCTCTGACTGTATCGACAGTGGAACTGGGGGTTCAAGAATGCATGTTGTTAATCCAACATTTGAATATGTTCCCCCACAACTCGTGAACCTTTTCATCATTGATAAGTGAGAGTGTCATCTTTTCCCTATGGAAATGATGGTTGTGTGAATTCATTTACCTTTTCATAATTTTTGAATGCTAATATTGTTTCTCCCCATTTCATTCTTTTTATATTCTCGGGGATGATTGGGAGTGATCCAAAGTTCATAAATTCAAAGTTTTATTGATTATTAGAATTAAATAACAGAACTAGTTATCAATACCTTCATCAATTGCATCAATTGCAATGAGTATGTGTATTCTGTTGATTATAGCTTCGTGACATTGAGGAAAAACACTTTGATACCCAATTGACTTTCAGAATACAATGTAAGTGCATATTGATCTGACATCATCTCAGGATTGGTAAATGTTTCATTAGACACAGTTCATTTTAAATTTTACAGATATAGCATGCCAAAGCACACGCAAGCTGCTACTAAGAGTGTTCCTGAACTGGAGTGATGCCAGAAATTTTGGTACAAATTTGATGAAAACTGCCAAAGGAGTTGTCAAATGGTTTAGGCATGTGTGTGTATGTTAAAAATGAAAATCATAATAATCTATTCTTGTTGCTCTTAAATATGATAGTATCTATATAACAATTCAGGAACTCTCATATAATTCAAAACTTCTAAAAAATAACTTAGGAAATGTAGATATTGAATCTTTTGAATGGTTTGATTAGTTCCTTAATATGAATACACTTGGGATATTAGAGGTCCTTCTTGTTTAACTTTGAAGTTCTGAAGTTCAATTTTACCTCCATTTGAAAGCTAGTTTTAACCTTCAATTCTTGCATTGAAGCTTGAAAGTTGGTGATTAATTGTTTTTTAGGTTGAGCTATCTAGCTCTTGTTACAACTAAGAATTATTAAAATTTTCTATTGAACAAGTTACAAAACAATTCCTTCTACCTTCAACATACAATATACAATCTTATTCAAATTATTGTTAAAAGATAAGACTGGTATTTAAGCCTAGCATACTGTTTGGGCTCATTCTGTTTTGGAGTAGCCTGCTATTGAATATGCAAAGGATCAATTGGTCAGTCCCCAATATTGAATCTGCATACCTAGATTAATTATGCATCAAGATTCATTTTGTGTATAACATTATGGTCAGTCCCCTTTCTTTTGCATCGCTTCCCTTGTATCCACACAACCTTGAAGTTTTGTTGAATGATTTGAAGTCGCCATCAGAATTGTTGGATTTTGGATACTTCTCTGATTGTATCGATAGTGGAACTGGGGATTCAAGATTGCGTGTTGTCAATCCAGCATGTTACTATGTTCCCCCATAGCTCGTGAACCTTTTTATCATTGATACATGAGTGTGTCATCTTTTCTGTATGGAAATGATGTTTGTGTGAATTCATTTTACCTACAATCTTAAATGTGTCTTGTTTATGGCATTAGAAATAGAATAAAAGGGTTTCTTCCATGCTATTTTCTCTTTATAATCTCTTATTAGTAATATTTTGGATTTAGTTTTAGAGTCGGGGTTTCATGAAATATTGCTCAATCTCCTACCTTTGTTTTGTAGTGGAGGACACAATCCCTCATACATGTACCGAATAATAGCAAATTATTATACTTCCGATGACTATATGTGCTTCAGAAGCATGTAGAATATTGGATATGAGAAAGTCCCTGTATCTTATACAGGTCGTTTTTCAGTTTTAGTCCTAAATTCTTGACATTCTTATTCAGTTTTAATTTTGCATGTACGTAGTGATTATTAATTGAGTTTTTCCTTCTTGAGCTTTTTGAAATTGCCATAAGTTGTGCATATATAATGAGACACTGATAATTTTGCAAATATCATTTGTTCCTAGTAACCTAATGCTAGAATGATTCTACATAGGATAGTGTTGCCGTTTTAAATGATGAAAATAAAATTACAAATCTCTGCCTCTCTAGAGATATGAAGAAAGTCGAGGGCAGAAGGATGAAAGTATGCCTATTTCTTACACATGGACAAAGATGTCCTTTTTGGCATATAATGCCTTTCGTTACCAATTTTTTTTGTTTATATTGAACTTTTAGTGTGTAATGCTTCAACAACCGCTTTAGAAAAAATCAGCAGACTTGCATTTGATGCCAAATTTCTTCAAAAACATTGTAGGAAGAGAAAAAATTTGATTTTAAAGTGACTTTTTGAGGCTCATCTTGCCCTTTTCGCTAGCAGAATTCATTTCCATAAGTGAAAACTCTGCTTCAAGGTGTTGATAGAGGGGGAAAGTGTTTAATTCAAGGAAAATACACTTGATTATATTCAACAAAAAATATTATTCAACTCTTCACAGTTTATTACACAAACATATCCCAGGAATGATTTTGACCAATATTTTGCAGATTTTTGCAACAAGATAGGTTTTATTGGTAGTAGATTAATCTATCATTAGCGTAGATTTAATTTCATGATCTATTGTTTTGTAAAAACCCACAAATATTTATTACCCTAGATTACAATTTTATTCCACCAACATACTTACGTACATGATTGGAAATCTTAAACATCTTAGAGTTAACATATGATTTTTGATCTGTCTCCTTTCTCCATTATCCAGGTATGATTTCCCCTTTCTGTCTTTGCTAGATAGGGATTTGTTTGTTTTATTTCTTTTTGTTTGATCCAAACATCTTCTGTTGATCACTAAAGGCATGTTGTTGTTTTGTTTGCTTGTGCTAGAGCAGATTATGACATCATATCATATTCCTGGAGGTTCCTTGCTTACACCCATTCGGGATATTTTACTGTAATTTTTGGAAAGAGATGATAAGATTTTAACAAAAGAACCTGAAAATTTGACAATAAAGACAGAGTGTATGGAAGATCCATCCACAAATAGAAATGACTTTGAGTCAGTTAAGGATGTCTGATGATAAAAGGAAGACCGAGGGACATCTAGTGGGAACAAAATAAAATATATAGAAATAAAGGAGCCCGATACAGAATTAGCAAAGAATGTTACAACTAATTATGTGCTTTGCTATTTGTCTATAATGTGTTGCACTTGTTATATTTTCATTCAAATATAACAAGTGCAACATATTATATGGAATATAATATGTTGCACTTGTTATATTTTCATTCAACTTTTGTTCTTTTGTTATATGGAATACAACCAGACCAGGGTCAGATGGAAGCAAATAAAGAGCAGCTTCAACTTCCAGGAGCTCCTCATTCTGAACCTACCCTTGATATCAAACAACCTGAGCCAATTAAAGATGTAAAATCTCTGAAGCCAATTATGATTTCCAGTAATGGTAAGAAAGATTAAGTAATGACACGACCGACAAATTCTGCGGGCTCAATGAATCACTCAAATTCTCTTCCAAAAACGAGTAAACAGAGCTCTGTCAAGAGCAAGAGCTTAAATGATGTAGGTCAACAGTATTTAGAAAAGGTTTAAGAAAGCACACACATATTACACCAAGCAATGAAGGGGAATGATGTTGTAGTGGGAATACACAAGTCCAAACAGCAAGAAAAATGGAAGCCAAAACCAAATACTTCCGATAAAGGTATGTCTATGCAAATCCTTTCTTTTGATTTGGTTTTCACTTAGTGATTATTTTTACGTGCTTTGCTATTTGTCTATAATATGCTGCACTTATTATATTTTCATTCAACTTTTGTTCTTTTGTTATATCGAATACAACTAGTCCAGGGTCATATGGAAGCAAATAAAGAGCAACTTAAACTTCCAGGAGCTCCTCATTCTGAACCTGCCCTTGATATCAAACAACCTAAGCCAATTCAAGATGTAAAATCTCTAAACCCAATTATGGTTTCCAGTAATGGTAAGAAAGATCAAGTAATGACCCGACCGTCAAATTCCATGGGCTCAATGAACCACTCAAATTCTCTTCCAAAAAAGAGTAAATAGAGCTCTGTCAAGAGCAAGAGCTTAAATGATGTAGGTCAACAGTCTCTAGAAAAGGTTCAAGCAGGCACAAGCATATTACACCAAGCAATGAAGGGGAATGATGTTGTAGCGGGAATACACAAGTCCAAACAACAAGAAAAATGGAAATCAAAACCAAATACTTTTGATAAAGGTATGTCTCCGCAAATCCTTTCTTTTGATTTGGTTTTCACTTAGTGATTCTTTTTATGTGCTTTTCTATTTGTCTATAATATGCTTCACTTGTTATATTTTCATTCAAAATTTTGTTCTTTTGTGTGTCCTGCGTTTCCATCAAGAGAATAAATCATTGTGCTTAATTCTTAAAAAAAATTCACAATGATGTCTTCCTCCTTTGTGTCAGAGGGTGATGTAGTGTAAGGAAAGTACAAGAATGAAAGTGAGCCAAAGGTACATAAGCCTCTTAATAAAGTCAAGGCCAGAGCAACTGTTGATGTCTCTAATGGTGAATTGTCAATAGTTCCCAGAGAATCAATCAAATATGATAATGTGCATGGACCACTGATGCATGTTGTGAGACCTATTGCATCTAATTGAGTTACAGGAAGGGATCCTGATGGAGCAATTGCTGCAAGTCCTATTAGAATATACCATGGGAAAGCTACAGGAAGTTCTGTACTGAAAGAGGCCAAGGATCTGAAACACTCTGTAGACAGATTGAAGGTTTGCTTGATGTTAATTTTCCTTATTACTCCATATATACATATCCTAAAATTATTCTCGTGATTTGATGCAATCCAATGTTTAAAATGCTAACTGCCTTAGAAGTCTAACATAGTTGCAATAGATGTTGCAGACTATGGGATGGAGCGACCTTAAAATCATTGGTCGTTACTTTCAAGCAGCTTTAAAATTTCTTCATGGTGCTTCATTATTGGAGCCTTACAATTATGACAATGCAAAGCATGGAGAAACATCTCAGGCTATGAATGTGTATACAAATACTGCCAGGCTTTGTGAGTAAGTCTTATAAGCTCTTAGAGTTTGAGTTGAAAGTTTTATCCATTTTTTTCATTAGTCAATCAAGATGTGAGCACACTATATTAGCTTTACTTTTGGAAATTTCTCAGGTAATTTTGAAATATAGTCATGCTGATTCAAATTTTGATAGGTTAGTTTCTCTATTACCTTAACAGGTTTTGTGCCTTAACATATGAGAGAAACAAAGAAATGACAGCTGCCGCCCTAGCATATAAATGCATGGGGGTAGCTCACATGAAGGTTGTGTTGTCTAAAACTTATTGTTTATACATCAACGTTCGAGTTTGAAAGAAGAAGAAACAATCCTGAGAGATATGATAGAAATGTTGTTCAAAATACTTTGAAGGCCATCAAGAAGATTGAGGAAGTTCGTGTTAGCAGGGAGGCTAAATTATGGGAGAACAGGTTTGTCTCATTCTCTTCAACTTTCCTTGTAAAAGAGTCAAGGGATAATAACTAAAACTTATCTAATTGGTTATATTCTAATTGTTGTTGCTTATAGAACTTGTGTGTCCAAATACAGTAGAACCACCATACAACATTTGTCTGTTCTCAAATCTTACCTTCGTCGTGGTGATATTTTTTCTTGTCTTTATTACTTTTCCTGTGGTGCACTTTTGGAGTGCCCTTGGTTCTGATAATTATGTGTATCAGTCTAGTTGTGGCAATATCTAAGGCAGGTTGGCTAGAGATAAAATTACAAACATGATTAAATGTTTCACACTGATTTTCATATAAAATGTGTCAACTATAATGTTGGGTATGATTTTATTATTTCATTCAACTCTTTTTGAAATATGTGTTGAATTTATTTTGCTTGCTTATTTTGGTAGCCTTCAGACTTCTATAAAAATATGTTTCATTTTCTAGAATTGGATGATATGATAGCTTATGCTTTGCAACACTCAGTTTGAAATATTTCACTTTCATGTATTTTTATATTGTCACTGATAGATTGTTTTATGAATGGCAAGGTTTGCTTACCTTATTTGACTTTTACTTTCCTTGATTTCATATAATGATATTTTTCTCATATATTCAGGAACGCCAAGAGATATTTCGTAAATTGGTTGACTTAATTGGTATCACATCCATCACAGAGGTATTTTGTTCTCTCTGGTAACATGAATGGATATGCCAGATAGGGAAAATTGTACATAGCTCTCAAGAATTAGTTTATCATAAATACTAGTTACTAGTAACTTTGTAATAGTAATAATTATGTAGTTTGTAGATTGCTATCTATCATAAATTTGTTTGAATATCATCATTTTCAATAAATAACAACTTTTTAAAGGGTCCTAGCTCAATGGTAAAGCACCTTCCTAATTATAGGAAGGAGGTTGGTGGTTCGATTCCTCCGTCCCCTATCATAAATTTGTGATTACAAAAATGACTAAATTTGCATATATACGACTATTAGTAGCTAATG
Source organism: Pseudotsuga menziesii (assembly GCA_001517045.1). Lineage (NCBI taxonomy): Eukaryota > Viridiplantae > Streptophyta > Pinopsida > Pinales > Pinaceae > Pseudotsuga > Pseudotsuga menziesii. Next base: position 1,671,114 of record LPNX010439387.1, read on the forward strand.
TCCCATATCTTAGTCATATTTAGCTTAGTCATTAATATGTTATCATCTAGTAGTTTATTTAGTCGTATATTTGGTCATTAATTGTTGCAATTAGTGACTAAATCAGTGACTACCACAACATCGGGAAATTAGGGCTTTTCACTAAAGAGGATTTTTTGAGTGAACCGAGGCTAGGATTGCTCTCCTCCTCAAAATCAAAGTTTAGAGACAAAAATAGAGGTTTTTGGTTGAGTAGAACTCCGAGAAACTCAAACCCTAATTTTCCCTGGAACCAGAAAACCAACACTGCAGAAGATCAACTCCAGATCTAGTTTTCAGCTTCTCAAATTGGTAAGATATAAATATTTTGTATTTCCATTTGAGTTTCTCTGTTAATATGTCTCATCACACCAATGTTGATGAAAATATTAAGGGAGCTAACAACTTTCAAGCCTGAAAGTATAGGATCTCCCTGGTCCTGGAAGAAAATAAATTAGACTCTAAAATCAGTGAGGAGGTTCCAGTTCCAGAGGGAGATGAGGCTAAGGCCTTACACAAAAGGAAATTGGTCATGGCTAAGAGGATTATTGGTGATTCAATCAAGGATCGTCTCATACCATAGGTGTCCTCCCTAAAGACACCTAAAGAGATGTTTGATGCCTTGACCAAGCTATTTGATGGGAAGAACATTAATTGGAAGATGACTTTGAGGAACTAGTTGAACAATGTAAATATCCAAAATGAAGAGACCATACCGTCATACTTTACAAGGGTCTCTTAAATCAAGGAACAAATTGAAGTAGTAGATGAAGAAGTAGAGAATACAGAAATTGTGATGACCACCTTGAATGGTCTCTCTAGGTCATGGGATTCTTTCATCCAAGGGATCTGTGCCAGAAAGAAGCTAATCAAGTTTATTAGGCTGTGGGAAGAATTCTCACAAGAAGAAGCTCGAATAGTAGCTCGAGAAGAAAATATGGGAAATGAAAATCAAGCTCTCACAGTACACTCCAAGAAAATAAGGAGGGAAAATCATCATCACCAAGGTAATCATTCTCACTATAGAGATAACCCTGGAAGACCAAGCAAGTATCTATCCAAACTCAAATGCTATACATGTGATGAGAAGTGACACTTTGCCAGAAATTGTCCTAAAAATAAGAATGGCTCTCAAAAGAAGAAGAACTACAAAAGAAAACATCATGCTCACACTGCAGAGGATGATGATACTCCCAGGAAGAGAGTCAAACAAGAAAGTGAATATTCTTCAAGTGGTGAAGAATATGTTCTGATCTCTGCTCTCATAGGAATTGTCACACATGGAAGAAATGATTGGCTTATTTAGAGTGGGGTTCCAAGCACACGACGAGATTCAAGGAATATTTTGTGAAACTATCCAAACATGATTCACCCCACAAAGTAAAACTTGGGGATCACTACCAATATCCCATAAAAGGTAGTGGTGAATCCTCATATAAGCTAAACTCTGAAAAGTCTATGAAGATGAAGGATGTTTTGTTTGTACCAGGACTAAAGAAGAATCTTCTCTCTATATCAGCATTGGATGCAAAAGGAGTGAGGGTTGCATTTATAGATGGCCAAGTCCTCATGTGGCCAAAAGGAAAGACTATAGATGATGCAATTGTAATTGGAGAGCAAGAAAGAGGACTATTAAAATTAAAGGGCCAACCAGAACAAGCCTTGGTCCATGAATCAGTAGATCCAAATTAACTTTGGCATAGAAGGCTTGCACATGTGCACTATAGGACACTACCACTCGCAATAAAAGCTATTGAAGGACTTCCAGAAATGCAAGAAAAACATGAAGGAGTTTGCAAGGGATGTGTGAAAGGAAAGAACACAAAGAAAACATTTCCAAGTAGCGAGAGCAAGGCAAAAGGAATATTGGAAATCATTCACTCTGATGTATGCGGTCTGATGTCATCCATCTCATTAAGTGGGTATGTATACTATGTTTCTTACATTGATGATTTTTCTAGGAAGACATGGATATACTTCATGAAAAGCAAGGATGAAGTATTCAGCAAGTTCAAAGAATTCAAATCCCTGATCGAGAACCACACAGAAAATAAAATCAAGACCTTCCAATCAGATTATGGCGGAGAATTCACATCAAATGAATTCAAATATTTATGCTAAGATTCAGCGATTAAGAGGGAGCTTACCACTCCATATAAACCACAAAAAAATGGGGTTGCAGAAAGGAATAATAGAACAACCATGGAAGCAGTAAGGGAAATGCTTCATGATCAGGATCTTCCTATGCATCTATGGGAAGAAGCTGCTAAAACAATTGTGTATGTATAGAACCATACCCCACATAGAGTACTCGAGAACAAGACACCTGAAGAAGTCTTCTCCGGTAAGAAACCAGAAGTCAGTCATCTCAAAATATTTGGTTGTCCAGTGTAAATACACATTCCGACAGAAAAGAGGACAAAGTTAGATCCTTCAGGGAAGAAGGGTATATTTGTGGGATATAGTGAAAGCTCAAAGGCTTACAGAATATACTTCCCAGGATTCAAGAAGATCGACATTAGCAATGATGTAACATTTGACGAAGACTGAGCTTACAACAAATCGAGAAAGAGACCTGCTGGAGACCCTGAAGAAAGAGAAGTACCTAGGATTCAAGATACAACTACGAATGATGCAACTCAAGAAGAATATTGAGAAATAGAAGAACCCCATGAACCTGTAGATCCACCCCAAGAGAAGAATTCCTCAAAAGAGGAAACCTGCATGGCTACAAGAGGCTATCCAAGGTGCAGAAAGATATGGGGCTCCAGAAGAAATACATAGAGAAAGGAAGAGAACCAGGTCATACTCCGGGTATGTAGCCTTATTATGTGACATCATTGATAGAGAACCTTCCAACTATGAAGAAGCGATAGAGAAGAAAGAATAGAAGGATGCTATGATCGAGGAGTACCAGTCGATCATGAACAATGATGTTCGGGATGTTGTCCCAAGAATAGAGGGGAAGTTTGTTGTGACTTCCAAGTGGATCTATACTTTAGAGTAAATTTCATCTCAAAATGGGCATCCTAAGGAAAATTAATAAAATAATAGTTAAAAGAATATTTATTAATTTTGGAGGAAGAAAAGAAAAAACTACTTTTTTGTTCGTATTTTCGACAAATCTCCCTGTGTTTTTACTCAAATTTCGATTGGGAGACCTCGTTCAATGTGGAATTAAATTACGCATCTAACGAGTACCCACCTGGCATACTTTTGATGGGCCCCGCTACCCCAAAAGCAAGAAATACCTGAAAAATGTGATGATGATGTCATCATCACATTTTTTCAGGTATTTCTTGTTTTTAGGGTAGCGGGGCCCGTCAAAAGTATGCCGGGTGGGTGCTCGTTGGATGCATAATCTAATTCTACATCCAACGAACTCTCTCGATTCAAATTTGAGTAAAAACACTGGGAGATATGTCGAAAATACGAACAAAAAAATTAGTTTTTTTAATGATACCTATCCCCAAATTTATTATAAAAAAATTGTTTAACGAGTGCTCCCTTTTTTAAATTTAAATCATGTTGATTGGCTAATACATGATGACATGGAATTTATATTATTTTTGGAAGGCCCATTTTAAATTGAAATTTCCTCTAATGAGATCAAGCATGCTAAAGATGGAAGCATAGAGAACTATAAAGAAATATTTGTGTCTTGTGGCTTCTCCGAGAAAGAAGGAATAGATTATGTAGAGACTTTTGCACCTGTAGCCAGATACACTTCCATCAGATCAGTACTTGTTCTAGCTGCAGTGATGAAATGGAAGATACACCAGATGGATGTCAATACTACCTTCTTGAATGGTGTAGTAGAAGAGGAAGTGTATGTGGAGTAGCCACTCGGTTTTGAGACACATGATAGGGGGACTCATGTGTGTAAATTGAAGAAAGCCCTGTACGATTTGATACAGGAACCTAGGACATGGTACGATAGAATGGACAACTTCCTGACTACTTTGGGCTTTACCAAGAGTAAAGCAGATTCCAACCTTTACTACAAGGTTGAAGAAGGGAACCTAGTCATACTCCTACTGTATGTAGATGACCTATTTGTAACAGGTGAGGATGGGTTGATTGCTGATACCAAGAGGAAGCTTGTTGTTGAGTTCAAAACGAAGGACTTGGGTATGATGCATTAATTTCTAGGCATGGAGGTGTGGCAGAATGCAGATGGAATCTCCCTAGGACAAGGGAAGTATGCAGTAGAGATCCTAAAGAGGTTCGGGATGATGGACTGCAAGGCCATGACCACACCTATGGCATCGAACCTGAAGCTATTGAGTGATGCTTCATCAAATTTAGTTGATGCTACAATGTATCGTCAAATGATTGGGTCCTTGATGTACCTGACGAATACAAGACTAGATATTTGCTTTGCTGTGAAAAAATTGAGCCAGCTCCTAACATATCCAATACATGTTCACTTGATTGCTGCAAAGCATATTCTGAGGTACCTGAAGGGTACAGTTTATTATGGGCTCAAGTATGAGGTGAATCATAATATTAACCTAGAGGGTTATGTTGATTCAGATTGGGCAGGTAGTGTCATTGGTAGGAAGAGCACTTATGGGTGTTGCTTCAGTATGGGATCAGGTGTGATCTCTTGGTTTAGCAAGAAGCAATCATGCATGGCACTGAGTACAGCCAAAGTAGAGTATGTCACAACTTGTTTGGTTAGTTATGTGGCAGTATGGTTGAGGAAGCTACTGTATGATTTCTTTGATCTCCATTTAGATGCTACTTGTATATATTGTGACAACCAGATTTGTGTGAAGTTGTGAGAGAACCTAGTGTTCCATTACAAGTTGAATCATATCAATATCAAATACCACTATATCAGGGATATGGTGTAGAAGGGATAAATGAAGCTCCAATATGTTGTAAAGGACTAACAGATAGCTTATGTGTTGACTAAGCCATTAGCCAGAGTGAAGTTTGAGTACTTCCAGGAGAAGCTTGGTGTTCTCCAGATCGAGGTTCCCTCCAAAGGGAAGTGATGAGTCCGTGAGCCCTTCTGACATGGATGCAGGATTGGTTCCTCCCATGGTCAGATGTAAGTGTAGGCCCTTATGACATGGATGCAGGATTGGTTCCTCCCATGGTCAGATGTAAGTGCAGATCCCTTCTGAGATGAATGTTGGATGTGTTCCTCTCATGGTCAGATGTAAGTGCAGATCCCTTTTGACATGAATGCTGGATGTGTTCCTCTCATGGTCAGATGTAAGTGCAGATCCATTCTGACATGAATGTTGGATGTGTTCCTCTCATGGTCAGATGTAAGTGCAGAGCCCTTCTGACATGAATGTTGGATGTGTTCCTCTCATGGTCAGATGTAAGTACAGAGCCCTTATGAAATGAATGTTGGATGTGTTCCTCTCATGGTTAGATTTGAGTGCAGAGCCCTTCTAACATGAATGCTGGATGTGTTCCTCTCATGGTCAGATGTAAGTGCATAGCCCTTCTGACATGAATGCTGGATGTGTTCCTCTCATGGTCAGATGTGAGTGCTGGGCCATTTTGACATGGATGTTGGATGTGTTCCTCCCATGGTCATATGTGAGTGTTGGGTGGGCCTTTCTGACATGGATGTTGGATGTGTTCCTCCCATGGTTAGATATAAGTGCTAAAGAAGAAGAAGACCTACATGGAAGCTAGGCCTACAACCAGCAAGAAAAAGGGCTGGCTCTGTAGAACTTCCTGTGATGAGTAGAATTGAAAGATAGAACCATTTGATCGAGATAGCTAAAGCAGTGATGATGATGATGATCCAGTGATGATCTAGTGATGATGATCTAGACTTGATCCAGAGAATAAGACTTGTGCTGATGAATTGTGTCAAGAGAATACCTTCCTAGTTAAGAGGGAGTGTTGATGTATTTGTAACTTCAGAATGTATTCACTTATGTATTTCATATATTGTATTTGATTGGTCCTCGATGTTCCTATCAGGAGAATCATTAATGTAAACAAGTCATGTAAAGTCATAGAGGTTAACCCTCCTTTTTTATCAGGGGTTAAAGTCCCCGTAGTTTTGGGGCACTAGGGATATTAGACTCTCCTAGAGAAGGCGACCCTAGTAAGTTATTGTCAAGTCGAGAACTAGTATAAATAGAGAGTGAGCCTCTCTATTTATCACAAAATCACTCACATTCTGTTGTAGTGCATGAGTGGGAGTGAAGGAGTTGGGATAAGAGAGAGAACAACTGGTGGAGATCATCTTTTTTGTCTTTGGGTTTTACTGTTTCCATTGGTGCTTATTGTTATAGTTGATTTTACCATACGTGGTTGATCACATATTTATGGCATTCCTTGTCCCTCTACAGACTCTTTGGACCCCATGGACTGATATTATACTTTGATGTTTCCAATTTCATCCCTAAAAACACCTGTTTATTGCTGTATGCGACTTTTAATCCCATACTCGCATGTATACGCAACTTTTGACATTAAACCCGTGTACATCAGGATGTGTGCATAAGTCCAAATACTTTTGGAGTTTTCCTTCATGTGTGTTCGAACCACTTGACTCTTGGCCTTCCATATGCCTCAAGATCACTTGGATCTAACCCTCCGTTACCCCTTTAGAGTGCTATATAAGGAACCCATTGGATACATTGAAGAAGAGGAATTGAAGAGCAAGGAAACTATAGTCCATTATTCTTGTAGCTTGCATATACTTGAGTCTGCATTCCTTTGTCCCTTTGGAGCACTTTGTGTTCTTCCCAAGATTTCCTTTTCTTGTGAGCTTGCTATTAAGAGATGGAGGATTGAGGTGGTGGAGGCCCAGGTGGAGGACTCAGTTTCTTCGGTTCGCAGATGTGCCGACAGAGGTTGTCACTTGTGTAATCTCTGATTTAATTAATAGAAATATATTTTCCTGTCCAATAATGTGCATTTGAATGAATATTGAATCCATGGATATGTTTAATTGCTTATACATTGTTAATTTTATATGCTAGAGTATATATAACACCATATTATATAGCATGCTTGTCTTGTTTGCTCTTGTTGAGAGCAAAGTGCTAGCGCAAGCGAGATTGGAAAAAGCTCAACGGGGATCTACTTCAACCGTCCGGAATAAGGTATGATTCAAGATCCTTTAGTGTTATATGTTTGGTTTATCTTGCATATGGGAAAGGATTGATTTCTCAGGTCTAGCTGTCTATTGTGGTACACCCCAAACCATAGAAAGTTTCTCTTCATAACAGAATTGGTGACTCCATTGGAGAGGTTCCTAGTTATTTCTCTTTGGGGGTTTTCGGTATTCAATGTACTTGAATTGCTCTGATTTCTCTATTTCTGTGTCGGGTCTGGGGGCATGTTTGCGTTGTAGGGTCCTGAAGGAGTAAATTTTGTCTTAGCTTGTCTGTTTGCCTTATTTTTCTCTCTTTTTCTTCCTGTACATGGGTTTAGCTTTCACAGTCGCGTATACACACGGTTTTTCTTTGAACAGACGCGTATGTATACAAGATTACCGAGAACAGTCATGTATACCTTGATTTTTATCCTTATTGTGAGGATTAAGTTCTACTGGGTGATTTTGGATGATTGTTGAGTCTTCTTGGATGCTTCTGGAGTTTGTATAAACCCTCTATGTCTGACCAGAGACTGTTTTTAGTTTGATTTCTAGAAATGTTCTTGTCATTCATTTTCTACTTTTTGTTTTGAGATTCATGCATTAGGTCTCTTTTAACTTGGTGCTTTGCTTAGTTGTTGTTTGTGAGTGGTTGCAGAGTCTGAGGGTTGTAGAGTCATATTTTTTGCTTTTATATCTCATTTAATTCAAAAATACAAAATATTTTTCTTTTTGCATATTTATGCATTGCTTGCATTTTGCATTGGCAAGGTACTTGCTTTAGGTTTTCTTGGTGAATTTTAGTGAGATTTTCATATAGGAATTATTGCACTTACATTTGAAGGAAAAATTTTGCACTTCATGTGGTAGCATACCCTATTTTTCATTCTACACAATAAATTTGCATTGATTGTTAGGTGTGCATTTTGCTTCATGTTGTGTCATAACACCATAAGTTGCACGACCATTACTCTTTGAGTAATTACAACCAAATAAAATCAATGCTTAATAAAATGAATTACACTCTTTTCTTTTCTAGGGTGCATCAACAAGATTAGGTTTTACGGTCTTGGAATAGTTCATTGTAAGTTAATCCTCCAAGACCACTAAACAAAACAATTAGGTGTCTGTCCAGGTGAGAGTGTGAAACCCTTGGTATAATTAGTGTTTCTCAGGATGCTCCTCTTACAAGGGAGTTAAGCACGAGGCAGTGCACGTAATTGTGACTGGGATGACCCCTGGTTACTTTCTGTGAGCACCAGAGATATTTCCAGAATTGTATTCGTATCTAGGGGCTTTTGAGGTATTGATTGGTGCACCCCTAGGGTACCAGTTGTGCTTTCAGGCTTCGGGCTTTGCTACCCTACCCATACAGTCAATCCCGCCTGTGACTGTCCACTTGAGCATTGGGTATATTGAGGTGACCTTAGTTTCCTTACCTGGGTTATCAAGGGGGTATTTACAGAGGTTATTCTGTAGGTGTCCTAGCCAGGTAGGGGTCGAACAACACAGTCGCTATATGCGTTGAAGCCGAGGGCCACTATAATTGGTTACGAACCTCTACTTGTTGTGTATGCAAGTCTCAAGCCTCTCCTAGGTGAGACATACCTGCTTCATTCAGGAGCTTACTTATCCTACCCTTGGTTTGATTTTTGTTTGGCTTTATATTTTCTTAGGTGTATGCTCTGTGCATGCTAGTCTACTTAGGGTTGTGTAGATAGATTGAGTCTTTTCTTTTTGTTGAGTCATTGTGGATCCGGGTACTGCTCATCGTGACTTTCGTCATTTAGCAGGTCTTCCACCTTCTACATCTCCTCCTCCCTTGGGAGAGAGAGCTAGATAATTCGGGTGGACTAGTCATCACTTTGATTCACATAGAGATCTCACCATGAGTCGTTATGAGCTTGAGGTCCCGGAGCTTCCACCTTCCCCGCCTCCGGAGGTGGAAGTTGATCCTTCAAGCACATATGGAACTCCACATAAGTATGGTCATGATGGGGTTGGACTGTCACAAGATGATTTATCACAGTTTATTGATTACATTAGCTCTAACCCTCAGTAATGGTTATACTATCTAGGTGAAGAGACTCACCATGAACCCACCAGCACTAGCCACATTAGATATGGCATGCATGATATTCCCGATCACAGTCCGACACCTCATGTTGAACTAGTTAGTGACCCTGGTACTGCGCCTGGGGGCACTTCCATTCCTTTGCATGCAAAGAGGTTTGGTAATAATAGTCACTTTGTGCCATCCACTCCAGCGGTGGCAATTCATTCACACACACAACCTAGACCTAGCATTAGTGTTCCTCTTGGGGGACCTCAACTGAGACATGTGAATATTGGGGGTACAAGCTATATTCCTTCACATATTCCATTGTCTTCTCAACCTATTCCTTCAAATTTCTCTTTGACGAATCCTCTTCCTAACTCGAGTGGTCCTTCGGGTTGGAGTTCGACTACAAGCCATGTTCATCCTGCGGCTAACACTGTAGTATCACAAATCTAGGTGCCTCCTTCTGTATTAATAGGTCATGTACCTGTTTCTATATTGTCTCATGGAATACCTTGTGGATCGTCTCACGGTCCAGCTCATAGAGCTTCACATATACCTACCTATGGACCATCTTATGGAACATCTCATGGGACATCTTATGGATCATCCTGTGGACCATCTCATGGTACAACCTATGGAGCTTCCCATGGACATTCTTATGGACCGCAGTACCAACAAAACTATCAACCGTATGGGTACGGATATCAACAACCCACCTACTCTTTTAACTATGGCTTTGTAGCACCTCATAATGAAGGTACTATGCATTACAATGATTCCATGCAGCCCTTCATGGGTCATATGAGAGGAGGTTATTATCCCACTGGCCAAGGCCATGGTGTGTATAGCAATCAACATTATATGAATCAATCCTATCAGAGAGCATGGCATTGACCGGCTCAACCTAGGCTCCCTTTCATTGTGACCTTGAACCTACCTGATTTGTCGGGATTGACAAATGATCCCGTGTCTCATAATCCGGCATGGCCAGAAGTCCCTACCAAGCTTCCTTCATACATTCCCAAGTTTGAAGGTAAGGCAGGTGAAGATCCTGTTGAGCATGTCACAACCTTCCACCTTTGGTGCTCTTCTAATTCCTTACACGATGACTCCACCCAGTTGAGGCTATTTCAACGCACCCTCACGGGTCCTGTGGTGAAATGGTATATAGAGTTACTAGGGGGGGACCTATACTACGTTTGATGACCTTGCAATGAATTTTCTTAATCATTTCTAGCTACCCGTACGTTATGATGTCGGTACTGAACTCTTGTCGACCTTCCGGTAAGACAAAGCCACACATATTTCGGATCATATTCAAGAGTGGTGTAGACGAAAACGACTAATTAATCCTTTATACCACCATATTTTCTTCTAGAGTGGTTACTCAAGTCATTGTTACCTTATATCACAAAGGATGTTTCTACGCTCGGAGTTCAAAATGAGGACCAAGCTATTTTTAGGGCGCAAGAGTTGTATTTGATATATGCTCAATCCAGAATCTTGTATGAGATTATCCCTAATGCTCCAACATTCAATTTTGACCCCAATATTAAACCTAGGCCACATACTGATGGCACTGTTGGCTCCACAAGTACCAAACCTGTAGACTCGGTTATGAAACAAATGAGCCAGTTATCGCTTAATCGGTCGTCGTCGGGACAAGCCGCGGCTTTGTCTCAACCTACCCAGTCGGCGAGTGTACTTTCAGTGAAAACGTTGAACCCGAAAGGAAACCAACAACCTTGAATGAATAAAAAGGAAGGAAAAAATAATCGTAAGGGTGGGAATAAAAATGAAAATGGTAATAATAATGACAATAACACAAACAATGCTGGGGGGGACAAGCATCCTAAGCGTAAGGTGAAGTTTCCTTCTAAGTTGTGTAAGGATGATCACCTCACTCACATGTGCCCTCGCATGGAGGATGCCTCGAAGTTCATAGCCCAGGGCCAAGTTGTGTTTACTAATCCTTCACCTAATAATCAAAATATGAACTTGAGGATTGTTGATCCTGGTTGTGCGTATGGTGGAACTCAAAACCTGCTGGAGGCCGCTAGTGGTCACGGTTTCATCAACATGATGAGATATACCAAAGTTGTGATGCATGCGAAATATTATGGTTCATCACAACCAGACCTTGGGAAAGAACCTAATCCACCCAAGATCTCTTTGCGAATTGAAAAGCCTATGGATAAACCTAAAGTTTCGCCTCACATTCCTAAGGGAGTCTTGAAGCACTTGGGGCACAATCCTAATGCTCAAGTCACCCAGAACTATTCAGTTGTTGAGGATTTGGGCCAGAATCCTTGTGCAATGTTCGCATTAGAAGTGCTTTAGACTTGTCCTTCACAGAGAAATGCCTTGGTGTTTGCTCTTGGGGTTAGTGATGATAACTCTTCTTCCATGATCAAATTTGAAACTCGTGGAATCCAGCCTCGCTTGCCTTACTACATGTCTCTTTTAATTCATGTAGAGTGTCTCAACAACACCATCATGCATACTGTCATTGATGAAGGCATTGCCGCTTCTGTGATGTCTTTTTCTTGTTGGAAGGGCTTAGGTTCTCCCACGTTGTCTTAGTATCTAAACATGTTGACTTATTTCGATGGAAGGTCGTTTTGGCCACATGGTATAATTCCTTCTCTAGAGGTCCAATTGGGAGGGAAGAATGTCACGATTGAGGTCGAGGTGGTTGATGGGCCCCTTGACTACATTATTTTGCTGGGTAGGAACTAGATGTACAATATTCAAGTTGTAGCTTATTCCCTATTCTGAGTGGTTTGATTTTCGTTTAATGGGAATATTGTTACTATTGATCAAAATTCTTTCTAGAATCCGAGTGCTAACGCATCATCGGGAGCTTCTATCTTGATTATCAATCATTCTAAGCCGGCAGCTGAGAATGTGGGTGTGGGTATGTATACTTCTCTCATGGGAACCTTTAGTTGTCATGTGCTTGTTCTTATGATTGGATATAGTCTTGGTGGGGATTCATCCTTGTCGAATTCGGTATCCTTTTGCACTAGCCATATGGAAGATCCTTGGATTCTTGCTTCACTGAGTACTTCAAGTATTCCTATCGAGACAGACGTACCATTGTATGCAACAATGGTGGTGTATCAAGCGAATATTAATCATGTTGTAGAGCCTAGTCCTTCCTCTTCGCGGACGGAGGAGGAGGACCCTTATTTGTTGCATGCATGGGAAGTATAGTCATGTCACTCTCAAGACTACCTTGATGATGTTTTTTCATTAGACGAAGCTATTCTTAAGGCCATGTCTGGGATTGAACAACCCTGGGAAGAGTTGGACCACAGATTGCATTTCCTTCCTAAGCTTGATCATTTAGAGTGTGATGACTTTAGGGCGATTCTAAGTGAGAAAATTGGTAGCCCCGTGGTCCCATTAAGATCTCCTGGTTAGATGGCTAAAGGGAACATGGCTAACCTATCACCAATGATTCCTATCAACATTTCTTGTGATCCTGGTAAGATTGAGAACGTCTACATTGGGGAAAATTGTTCCCCCGATGTGATTAAAGAGTATACTGAGCTGTTTAAGGAGTTTCTTGATATTTTTGCTTGGTAGTATGAATAAATTCTAGGTATAGACCCTCGTATTGTCAAACATGAAATCAAGACCTATCTGGATGCAAAACCGGTTCGACAACATTTGCATGTTGTGAATCCTAGAAAAGCACCCACCATTAAAGCTGAGATAGAGAAACTACTCAAAGCTAGTTTTATCTATCCCGTTCCCTTGATGGAGTGGGTTTCAAATCCCGTTCTGGTGGATAAGAAGCAGGGAGCGATCCGAATATGCACTGATTTTCATGATTTGAATCGAGCCTGTCCTAAAAATAATTTCCCTACACCATTTATCGATCAAATTTCGGATGAGTGTGTGGGAAGTGAGGTATTTTCTTTTATGGATGGATTTTTTGGATATAATCAGATACAAATTAAGCCCGAGGATCAACACAAGACTACATTTATTTGTCCTTGGGGATCTTTTGCATATCGGAAGATGCCCTTCAGCCTTAAAAACACTGGAGCTATATTTTAGCGGGCCATGACCTTGATCTTTCACGATCTTAAAATGATTATTGAAGTATATTTGGATGATCTCGCTGATCACTCTCATTTGCGAGTGCATCATCCTTACAATTTTTGATTAATGTTCGAAAGATTCCATCATTATCAAGTTCATTTAAATCCTCATAAGTGCATCTTTTGCGTGAAAGTTGGTCGTTTACTAGGATTCATCATATCCAAGGAGGGTATTAGAGTCGTTCCCTTGAAGGTTGAGGTAGTACTTCAATTGTCTCCCCCACATAACATTCAACACCTTCAATGTATGCAAGGTATGGGAACTTCTTGCGAAGGATCGTGGTCAATTTTTCCAACTTGACTAAAGGCTTCATGCGTCTGTTGAAGAAGGACACCCCTTTTTACAATGGAATATAGTTTCCTTGATCTTCAATTCCTCTTCTTGAATGTATCCAAGGGGTTCCTTATATAGCATGCTTTTCTTGTTTGCTGTTGTTGAGAGAAAAGTGCTAGCGCAAACGGTATTGGAAAAAGATCAACAAGGATCTACTTCAACCGTCTGAAATAAGGATGATTCAAGATCCTTTAGTGTTAGATGTTTGGTTTCTCTTGCATATGGGAAAGGATTGATTTCTCATATCTAGCTGTCTATTGTGGTACACCCCAATCTATTGGAATTTTCTCTCCGTAACACTTATTCTATCTCTGAGGAAGTTGAGGGGTTTTTCCTTTATGGTTTCCCTGACGAAAATCTGTGTGTCTATTGTCTCTTGTGATTGATTGTTGTGCATGTTATTCTCTCAAATAAGATCCTAAGATCATATTGCTTAAATGATAAAAATATAACAGCAGGTATGATACGCGAGTTGCTCAAAGGGAACTTGTGTACGCAAGGTACACCTGGGTTGCAATGCACATACTCGTGTATGACACACGACTTGCAATGCACATAGTTGCGTGTGCAACCCAAAACTCAGAATAAAAATATATAAGACTTGTCTGAAGATAATGCATCAAAGGTCATGCACATATATAGTGTTTTTTCCACTTCAATCCTAATTTTCCTTTTGTGTACCGACATGATGAATGTCAGCACTCAGACGGAGAAGTGCCATTTTGGCTGATAACAAGCTCGCACAAGTGAGAGAGAGAACAGTTGTCAGAGATCATCTTTGTGTTTTTGGGTTTTACTTTTGCTATTGGTGCTCATTCTATCTCTGAGGAAGTTGTGGGGTTTTCTCCTTTATGGAACTTTCCCTGAGAAAAATTCTTTGTGTTTCTTGTCTCTTGTGATTATTATTGCGCATGTTATTATCTCAGATAAGATCCTAGATTATATTGATTAAATGATAAAAATCTAACACAGATCACTAGTAGGAGTAGAGTAGAGGGAGAAAGAGAGAAGATCAGATAGCATGAGAGGGAGGAAAAGTATGTAAATATAGAAGAGAAGATCTTGAACAAAGTCTACAGCTTTGTGTGCAGAAAAAAAGTTGCATCTATTTGCTCATGCCAATGCCAGATGAAGAGAACCTTGTAGTTTTTCTGTGGATGGGTTTCCACGTTATATGTTGTGTATATGTGTGAATGTTGAGTGGCTTAGTTAAATGCATAAATGTTGTGTTCAATGATTGATTGATTATTGTGTGGCAAACGGATAAATGTATGAATGCCACATTATAGTAATGAATATGCCCCTGTTTTCTGTTCACTATGTGTTTGTGTGAAATTGCATAAATAAGGGTTGAATCATAAATTGGTATTGAAGTGTTGTGCAAACCAATATCCCACCTTCCTAGTCTTTGTTGGAAAACCTTGGCGCAGAGTCAAGGTACTAGAACACCCTGCCACACAAACTGGGGAAACATGGTTCTATCAGTTACACATAAGGACTGAGATATCTCGAGTGAGATGACATTTGTGTTGTAGGTACTGTCAGTTGAGCTCCATTCCGTCGGGTCGATATCTAGGGATTTGTTGTGCTTACCAAGAAGGGGCTAAACCTGGGTCCAGTGTGACAAAGGGATAGAGAGAGAAAAGGCCAACACATGCAAATATTCACTACCTCTTTCATGAGACCACATTTGCAATTTAAGATGCAGTGAGATCCCATAAAGAAAGAAGATCAACCTCTAAAGACTCCATTTATCTCTGCAAGGAAGCAACGATGAAGAGGGATCCCACAAAACAATAAAACATAAGTATTTGTATTTTGATTATCAATTGCTATTGTAAATCAAATCTAAATGTTTTTTAATATATTTCATTACAATTATATACAGATATGTATTCCTAGAATTAGGAAGTATGCTATAGTATAAAATGATGAGAATATGTTATAGTTTTCTTTTATTGGTGAATAGTAAAGCTCATGTAGTACATGTTATGATTGAGTAAGTAGCATATAGCACCGCATAACATTCCATGAGATATGGATGGAGGTTGTGTTGAAACATTGGTTAAAATGTTTGCATGAATGTGTGAATTATTTCCATTACATTGAAATATTCATATGGTTGAATTTTATTATCATGCAATGTTGCTAACCATTTGACTGAATTTGGTTTGTAGAGAAATGTTATGACCAACAAATAAGAATGCAAAATATGAATACAATCTAGTTACAAATCCATATTCAAAGGAAAGGTAAAGTCGGAAGATTCTAGGAGAAGATCATAATAGAAGCCCTCATGCTATTCTAGAAGACTCCAGAAAACGTTTTTCACTACTGAAGAACATCTGAATATTTTCAGTTGTCATTCATGTATTGAAAGAGAAGAGGATAATGATGGAGGATCTAGATTCTAATTCTCCCCATTCAGATGTTGAGAGGAAGATGCTAGAAGAGTCCTCAAATTTTCTACATCCTGAAAAATCACTAGAACCGGTTGAAATATCACTTGTTGAACTTCCTTCTAAGAGAATATTTGCATGGTGTCGAGACGTTGTACATGATAAATAAATGTATGGAGCACCATTAGGATCATTTAGAGAGAGAAAGAGACTTGAAAGATACTTAGGGCATGTTTCACTTATGAGTCACCTCAGTGATTATGAACCTTCAACCTATGAAGAAGTTGCTAACAAACACGTATGGAAAATGCCATGGTAATCTATTATGAATAATGATGTTTGGGAAGTTGTTCCTAAACCTGAGGGAAGTCCATAGTAACTTCACCGGATGGATATAAATGATTCCTTCTTCAATGTTGAGATTGAGGAAGAGGTATACTTTCAAATACTTGAGGAGGTTGTAGTACATGGGAATGAGTCCCATGTATGAAAACTGAAGAAATCCTTGTATGGGCTTAAGCAAGCCCCATAGGCTTGGTATTTGAGTTTGATAATTATCTTCAGAGATTGGGCTTATTTGAGAGATAAGATGTTCCAAACCTATACTTTAAGATTGGGAATAACCAACCTCTGATATTAGTTCTCTATGTTGATTTTTTGTTCCTTACTAGAGAGGACAACATATAGTTCGGTGCAAGAGGGAGCTCACTTCTGAGTTCATACACTTGAGTCTTATGCACTACCTTCTTGGTATTGAATATTGGAAATGAAAAGATGAGATTTTCCTTTTGCAAGGAAAGTGCACATTTGATGTGTTGCAAAGGTTTGGTATGATGGATTGTAAATACATGACTACTCTGATGGTCTTTAGTTTAGGGAAACTACATGATCCATATCCCAGATTGGATCCAATGGATTCTACCATGAATGAGTAGCTTATTGGTTCCTTAATGTATTTGATACATAGTAGACCTGTTATATGTTGTGTTGTGAGTCAGTTCATGTCTAAGACTAGTCATATACATTGGATTATTGTTAATCATATGCTTAGGTACCTTCGAGGTAAATTTTCTTATGGATTCAGATATGCCTCTAGTGGTGATGTAAAGTCACTTGGTTATGCCAACTCCAATTAGGATGGTTGTATTGCGGCTAATACTACATAAGTAAAAGTCTATTACAACTAGTACTACATAAGCAAAGTGTATTACAGCTAGTATTGCAAAAGCACAAGTGTATTTTGGCTAGTACTATAGAAGAAAAGTGTATTACGAATAGTACTATAGAAGCAAAGTATCTTGTGTCTGGTACTACCCATCGAGAATATATGTGGCTTAGGGAAGCTAATAGCTAGGTTGTTCAGGGAGAAGATTGAGACTATAGTCATTCAATTTGTTAAACAACGCTGTATTAAGCTCTTAGAAAACCATGTAAGATGAAGTATCATTTTGTCAAGACATGGTCCAAAGAATTTCCTCAGTACATTGGTA
Organism: Pseudotsuga menziesii; assembly: GCA_001517045.1. Lineage (NCBI taxonomy): Eukaryota > Viridiplantae > Streptophyta > Pinopsida > Pinales > Pinaceae > Pseudotsuga > Pseudotsuga menziesii. Next base: position 1,688,610 of record LPNX010439387.1, read on the forward strand.
TCAATAAGAAGATAGGAGATGGGTTATCCAAGCCTTTATCCATAGTGAAATATAGTTACTAATGAGACAATCTTGGTATGGAAGAGAATGCCTCCCTCATTGAGAAGGAGTGTTAAATTTACAACATCACGAGTCATTCTCCAAGCCAATATTGTGCACTAGGATTGGATCTCATGTGTAATGGAAATAGTGATCCTAAGTTGGACTTAGGAACTTGGAGTAAATTCTTGGGTTGGACTCAAGAATTACTAAGCCTTATGTGTAAAAGGTTAATCCTCATGTGTTGGGGTGAATGATTTGATATGTCAAAGTGATGATGTTATACAGTCTTGTCGGAAAAGGCTAAGGACTTGTACCAAGTTGGATACTCATGTGTAGAGGAAATGCTTTGCTAGTTGAAGCATGTTGATGTGTTATATTATACTAACCATGATCTAGCTATTAAGTCTCTTGTAGAGAGTAATCACCTCTAGAATGAATTACTTTAGCATAATATCACTTGGCATGAATAATATAAGGATATGACCACATCAATACATGGATATCCTTAGTATATTTGTTATGATAGATAGTTAAAAGCGATAGATAAAAGTGAGCACATATGGATCATGTAGATAAGATAGAGAGATAAGAGATAACATGCATAGATAAATAGAGAATTCGAATTACTCATGGTAATTAACTTTAGCTAAATAGAGAATTCAAATTGCACATATTATTGACTCCAAGTTAAAAGAGAATTTGAAATTGCACATGTTGTTGACTTTAGTTAATAACAAAGAACTCGAATTATTGAACTCGAGTGATGTAAACAATGCACGCTTCAATCAAAGTAAAGAGAACTAAGTTTGATTACTCTAGTGATGTAATCAAGAAGGAGTTCAATTAAAGGAGTTAACTAAGTGATAATAAACTAGTTAACTAAAGCGTTTTGCATGACGACACTTTAGTTAAACTAAAAGACAACACTTAAGTTGTGACACTTAAAGATAAACTAAAAGACGACACTTAAGTTAACTAAGTGTTTGCATGATGACACTTGAGTATTTGCATGATGAAACTTAAATTAACATCCTAACTAAGTGATCCAACATCCAGTTGAAGTATGAGTTCACTCTAAAGTCAGTGTATGATGTATTTGGCCAAGAATATGTTATAGTGCAAGTAGGCTAGGTAGAAATCAATCAAGTGATCTAGTTTTGATGTATTCAAGGAAAAAGGGTGAATTAGAGTGCAAAGTTTGCCTACCATTGCAAATCATATGAATTGGTGTGCAAGTTTTCTCTTCAGTGTTGAAAGCGCAAATGGTTGAGAGGACATAGTTCACCAGTGCAAATAGTGTGAATTGACTTGTATGATGGGAATACTGTAGATAAAATCCTTCCATGTCTAGTCTCTCTCGCTCCATGATAACACATGGGGTGTTGATTCTCTGTTATTTTGCACCTAGGGCGCTAAAAGAAATCTGTTATTGTAAAATAAATTCTCTGATATCTATCAATATTATACTTTGGAGTTTTGCTAGGGTTTTTCTCCCTCGTTGTTTTGAGGGTTTTCCCCAAGGTACATATTGTTTTATGCGTGGTTGATTATGTGTATGGATGTTCTATTGATTTCAAGTACTCAATTATTCCACATCTAAAGATTAAATTTCAAAGCTCAACTAAAAATTCAACACAAATATGTTGCGGGTATTGGTTTAGCCAGCATTAATAAGGTTGAATTATATGCAGTGTTAATAGTCCTCAAACTTGCATTATACATTGGGGGTAATTCAATTCAAGTATTTGGAGACTCACTTTTAGTGATTGGTTGGATATCTAAAAAAATATCCAAACAATATCTACCTGAGGCCAATTTATGAAGATATATGTAGGATCTCTGCTTTGTTTCAAGAGGTTTCTTTTCAACATATCTTTGAGGGACATAAATATATAAGAGGATCAACTCTCAAAATTGGGACTATAATATGTTCAAGGTACCTCGATTGTTTGGGATATCAACAATTACTACATCGAAGAACTGGATCTAGTACCTCTCCTATTCTAATTACCTTCCCATGATACATGGGTATTTTTGGATAATCACAATTCTGTTTTGGAGCAGTAAGCCACAAAATATGCAGGAGCTTAAAATATTCCATCAAAAATGCTTATTTGGATAGCTGTCAAAATTCAAGGAAAGATGCTAGATTTATTTTGAAAAATACTAGTTTTTATAACTTAAATATGAGGAGTTTTCATATGTATTCTACAAGACTCATATTGGACAAAAGCTATGTATAAGGCTTTTTAAAGCCAATGCACAATATGCTTTAGGATTTTAATAAAATTTGGTCTGAAATTTTTTGAGGGGAAAAAACATTGTGAACTTTAAAATGATCCTATTGTCATTCGTTAACTTCAAATGTTTCTAATGAATAAAGTTTCAACATATGCATTTAGTGCCTCTCAAGTTTCATGGCTCATGTGACTATGTTTTCCCGATTCATGATAAAGTTGACAATATTTGACTTTTTAAGTTTTATTAGAGGAACATTCTAGAAATTTTTTATTTTTTTAGTGGTTGATGGATGGATTGTTATGGCTATTGGAGATTGAAAATGCATATTGGATTCTTAAGGTGGTGTAGTCTTATTATCAACAATTGATTACAAGCTAGAAAAACACCGAAGATAGAGTCCATTTTCCTGTATATTTGATTCAATAAAGTTGACTCGATAAAGTATTTATTGGCAAGAACTACCTACTTTCTAAGGAATCAATTACAAGTGTGTATGAACATTTCAAAGTTATTACATTGATATAACTTTGTGAAGGTTTCCAGAATTTGTATGGGGTTTCTGGAATTCAAATGGGACTTTCATTTTTTTTTGGGTTCATGTTGCATATGTAGACTTTTATTTGGCTCGTTCTATAAGAATTATTTGCCACATGCTACATAGCATATGGACCAACATATTTCTCTTTTAGAATGGCACCTAACTTAACCTTCATACCAAATTTTATGTTCTAAATCCATCCTAGTTAATCTTGCTTTGGAAAACATAGGATGATGATGTAATATGTTAACAATACTTTTCCGAAGGCAAAGACATTGTTTTATGTATGGTATATGATTTTCTATGAGAAATAGAGAACATGGTTGAAATGTTGTAAAACAATGTTTATATTTTTTTGTATGTTTAGTATGATCTCTCAATAAAAGTGAATATATGTTATCTTCGTTGGTTTCAAGATCTTTATTCATGATTTTAATTTTGTAATGATTATTTTATTAAAAAAAATAAGTATTTGATCAACAATCTAAGATGATGCTTTTTTAAGAATTTTACAATGCAATTAAATGAATCTTCACATAGCATACTATCATAGATATTGAAATGTTTTTCAAATGGAAAAAATTAATTAAAATGAAACTTCTAATAGAATTATTTTTATTATTTGAGGTGTGATAATGGTGACAAAGTATAAGTTTAAATGCATTTCAGGATGGTTGCCCAAATTTTGAAATATTAAAAGACACTATATAGTTCCTCACATCCCTAAAGAAAATAGGGATACAAAAATAAATAATAGGACAATGGCGGAGGCATCTCAATGTATGCCACATGAAAATGGTCTCCCTAGATCTTGTTGGATAGTACCTTGTCACAATGCATGTATGTACAAATTAGGAGGCCAAATTTTTCTTTACGGTTCAAGAATATAGTAGAAGTATGCACATTCATAAATCCTTTAGTAGCTCATATAATAAAGTTTAATTCCAAAGCATTTGAGCATACATCCCTTTAAATAATAGAACCATGTTAAACAAAATTTCCCTTAAATATGTGTTTTCTAGATATGATGATTGGACCAAGTTTTATAGGAACGTTTGATTTGATTTCTCATAAGATTAATATGTGTTTTCTAGATATGATGATTGGACCAAGTTTTATAGGAACGTTTGATTTGATTTCTCATAAGATTATTATTTGTAGGGTATAATATTTGATGAATATGAAGGTTTAAGAGAACCAAATTTTTTGATATCCCTTTTATGGTGAATCAGAACCATGTTTTTAACAAAGAGTAAAGATCTTGTTGATAAGAATAACCAACTTAAATGGGGACAATAGTTGATAAAATATGCAAATAGAGATGCACACGTTGAGAACGACGAGGATGGCAATGGGTTAAGAATAAGTTCAAACTTGAAAAAGGATATAAACCAATGTGAAGTTAATTATGTGGCTTAAGTGTCCTCCTTTCTTTATGAATAACCAAATTTTTTATAATGATGCATGTACATATGATTGATCGACTCAGCAAGCTATGCAAGATTATGACTTCATTCAAAAGAATCACGTTTGGGAACTCAAACATATTTTAAAGAAAATAGTGATTAATTCAAAGTGGTTGTAGAATATTGAGCACAATGCGCACATTTAAGTGGAATAGTACAAAGCAAGGTTTGTGGCAAGGGATTTCTTTCAAAAGGAAGGTACATTTTGAGGAAACATTTGCATTAGTTACCATGCATACTACCATTACATCACTCTTTTCTATTGTTTCATTTAATTTTGAGGAAACATTTGCATTAGTTACCATGCATACTACCATTACATCACTCTTTTCTATTGTTTCATTTCTTAATTGATGCTTATGTCAAATCAATCCTTTTTATTGTTTCATTTCTTAATTGATGCTTATGTCAAATGGATATGTGTACAACATGTCCAAATTGTGAAATATTAAAATATGTTTATGTTACACAACCTCTAGGTTTTGAAGAAAATAAAATAGAAGGAAAGGTGTCTAGTTTAAGGAAGGCACTCAATGGCCTTAAACAAACTTTCCAAGCTTGGTGCACGCGAATTGACTCATTTGCAACAAAAATTAAAAGAAAAAATTGCATTGCTCAAACTATTACTTTCTCAATGATGAAAAATCTAGGTCATTTGCATCATTGTTCAAGTTTAAAGGTGTGATATTGAGAAAACATAGTATATCCTTATCAAGTTAAGTACTCATGATATTTTTGAAAGGGTTTAAATGCTTTAGTGTAAACCAGTTTATGCTCCAATGGAAGCTAACTCCAAACTTGTATGTGATGACAAATCTAACTTGATAGATTTTGCTCTATACTGATAGCACATCGGGAGCTTGAAGTATTTGTGCAATATTCAACCTAATATATTTGGGGTTTTTATGTCTTCAAACTTCTGTGATCAGTAGATTGTTGAAGACTGTATTCTAGATCCATTTCATCGGTTTTACCAAGCATCGATGTTTTGGACCATGCTAACATGGTTTGAAACGTCAATTCTTGGTAAACCGATGCGATAGATCCAAAAGCCATTCTTCAACAATATTTGGGATCTCCAATTATTCTTGAAATCTCTAAACTTGCACATATTTACATTTTATATTGTTTTTGTTTATTTAACTATCCTAACCAACTATGATGGATTTTTTTATTTTAAAAATAAATTTATTTTAATAAAACTCATATATATGGGTTCGTCATTATTATCTTCCACGAATTTTGGAAAACATCAAGGACAAGGGAGTATGCTTAGTGTTATCAATAAAAGAGATTTGGAAATGCCAAATAAATTATATAAAACAGTATCCCAATGTGATATATTATTTGAATTTATTTTAGGAAAGATTCCACTATGGGTTGTACTTTATTCTCTTTTGAAATGAGATTTTAGGTCAAAGGCAGTCACCTTGTTGTTTTCAGTAAAATATTCAAAACTACCTAACGTTAATTCATATACCACAAATGCTATAATATTAGTACCTGCTTATGGAGTGTTATATGATTTTCTTTTCGGAAGTAAATTTTATTCTTTCTATATGTATGATATTTTTCTAAAGTTTATAACCTTTTTTCTAAATTAAATCTTTTTAAAGTATTTTCATAATTAAAAAAAAAATTAGTGGTTATCTTTTATTAAAATATTTTTAATATAAAATATATTTTTTAATTTTTTAAAAATTGAATCATTAATCAACATTTTTTTAAATCATTACAATTAAATTTTAAATTATAGCATCTCTTTAGAAGTAATTAACCAGATGAAAAAGTGTCCATTCTTTTTATGGCTGAAAGAAACCCAATTTGTGTTGTCCTTGATTAAACAAGAGCCACGAGGTAGCAATGTCCCGTGCCATTGCAAATTAGATTTTTGAAATTTGAAACTCTATGTATACAACTGTAAATACTCTTTATTTGTATTTTTCATGTGATATTTGCAAGGAGCTTTTAAGTCACAAAATCTTCACGTATGATGTCTTTTACACCATAAGACATAACTTCCTAATATATGGGTTTGTCGAAGTAATGATTACTTAAGTAAACGCTTTTTAAAGTGGGTGTAGAACCATTTATTGGGCAACGTGGGTAAATTAATTTTATTACAGTTAAGAGAAGTATTTACTGCATAGTTCAAACTATCGTAGCACCTCAACTTGTGGATAGGTTATTGGTTATTTTTGAAAGTAAGTATAAAATTTAAAGTTTGATAAATTATTCTACTTTATTATTTAATTAAGTTTATTTAAATTTTAATAAAGGTGTATTTAAGCATAACAAGAACTAAATCCTTATTGTATACTTACTACATGAGTATAAGGTTTATTGGTTTAGTAAAAAATAAGGTGTTTGGACCGGAGGGGATTTTGAAAAATAGATTTGCTAGGAAGTTCATGAACTTCAAAGTGAGGTAATTAAAAAATAAAAAAATTGTCAATATATGGCCATTATCTCTTTTAAACTTTTGTTGTTTTGATGGGCTGAAAAGGATACATGGTTTATAACTTAAATTTAGTTTCTTAAAGTTTCCTTTACTTATGTGCTTGAATTTTATAATTTTTTGGAAAAAGTATGTTAAATTATGATTATGCTTAAGTAGTCATGTTATTGGATTTGATTTTAACTTCTTGAAATTGAGTTATGGCTATTTTTTGGATAAAAGTATGGAAACCTGGTTTATGGCTTAAATTTAGTTTCTTAAAATTTCCTTACTTATGTGATTGAATTTTATAATTATTTTGGAAAAAATTAGATACATGGAAATGTTTAACCTTTTTTTGTTTTTATTATTAGTTTATAAATACAAATAATTTTACATGTTAATTTTTAAATTACATGAAAACCTTTACATATTTATATAGATTTTTTGTTATTTTTTTCGAAAAAGGTATGGACACATGGTTTATAACTTAAATTTAGTTTATTTATGTGATTGAATTTTATAATTATTTTGAAAAAAAATAGATTAAATTATGATCATGCTTAAGTAGTTTTCTTATTAGATTGATGGAGACATAACAAAGTAGTACTTGACAATACTACTCAAACTAGGAATTTGATGGGTTGGAAATGTTATCTTACGTTAGGAGTAAGGCCTGTGAGGATTCATGAAGCCCCCCTTACACATCCCAAGTTGGATGGTATACTGACAATGGACATTTCATCGACCCCATCTAACGAGGGAATGCCATCAATTCTAGGAATAATTGTATGCCTAGCATTACATTGTAGCACTAGCATTTTAAACTTGCTGATTATAATTATATCTAAATCTTCCAAAACGTTTGGTAAACAAATTAGTTCTCCTTCATATGTGTTTATATTAGTTATATTTTCTAACACCAAGTTGTTTCTCATGTGGAAAGTTTCCTTTACTTATATGATTGAACTTTATAATTATTTTGGAAAAAGTATATTAAATTATAATCATGCTTACTTATTAATCTATTTCTTATATCTTTTATATTATTTGTGTTAAATTTCATATAGTTGCATTAATCTATTTCTTATATCTTGTATGGTTATGTCATTTTATTTTAGTTTTATGAATTTACTTCATACTTCTTTTTGAATGTAAGTTTAATTCATGTATGTTTTTATGTCATATTAAGCATTTGATTTAACGTAAAATATTTGAATTGTTCTTCACCCTACACTACGATGTTATATCATTCTAAACTACTCTCATATACGTTAAATATGAAAATAGTTTACAATACTATAACATAGAAGTATAAAATTAAAAACAATTATTTGCTCTTTTAAAGCTTCAATGAACTTATTAGATGTGCACTATTTAGATATATACGTCTAATTTCATTATTATTACCATAAAATATAGCTATACATGGAGACTTGACTTGTTCCAATCCCATATGTTAATTATGGGCATAACTTAAAGTAGTATAACAAAGAAGTTAAACATTTACACTGTTTTTTACTATGCAACATTCTTTTTTGTTACCTTTTGCATTATGAAAATGAACTTATCATGTTGTTTATCTTCTTGTGATATTATTACAGATACACATGGACCAACTAAATTAGCAATGGCCAAACCAGAGACACGACATACAGTTTGCATTCGACATCTTGTGGATCATCTCCACCTACATAGAAGAAAATTTCAAATTCATGTTATCCATCCTGGAACAACTAATCTTTCCAGGCTAGAATTGAAACAAGAACTTGCAAGCAAATTCAATGTCTCAAATACACAAACAATATTCATTTCAAGTTTTCATACAAAAGGTCCATTCTCCAAAGGATTCGACATCATATATGATAGCATAGATGACGCACTACAACATGAACCAAAATAGAGATTAGTTAAAAATGTTCTGAAACCTAATGTTGAGAATCCTATCCATGAGAGTAAAAATAGAGCACAAAAAATTCGCAATATTAAAGCCCCAAAAACAAAATAGAAGTTCTATGTTGAAACTACTTCTAGCATGAGTTAGACATAGATTCTTCTCAATAAATTCGGCTATCTACATTATAGATTCTTCTCAATAAATTCGGTTATCTACATTATAAATAGATTTAAATTCCTACTTGTATACAAGTATATGTACTCTATGTTCATGATTTTGTTATATTGAATATTCAATGTTTTCAACAAATAACAAATGTTACCTTACATGCCAAATTTTTATTTCTCAAGTAATGTCATAGATGCGTTTCCATCAAATTACTTATCTACATTGTAAGTACATTTACATTCCAACTTGTATAAAAATATATCTATTCTCTGACCTTATTTTAACATATTAAAGATTCAATGTCTTCAACAAAAAACCAAAATTCAATGTAGGATATTACTTTTACTTTAAGTTCAATTTTATTTGTTATCAAATGCTTTACAATGCATATTCTTTTCACATTAGAATGCATACTCTAATACACAAACATTTCATTTCTTATTAAATGACTTTCTTAATTAAATTATGAAAACACATTGAAACAAATCTTTATTTGTCAAAAAACGTTTTGGTTCTCTTGGGTTTGTTTTCCATAAACAACCAATTTCAAGTTATGGAGCCAATGATAACATCAAATTGTATTACAAAGATCCATAATGGATAGGTTGTTCAAAATCCTATTCTACAAATATTGGACTTCAACCTAACTTCAGAAGATCATCACTTTGTACACTTGTCTGATGCAACAAGTACAATACAAAGCTTGTTTGGGTCAACTCTCAGCTCATTATTCACATCATATCAAGTTGAAATTGGATCTTTGGTTGAAATCAACAAGTTTAACTGCAAATCTATCCAAAATACAAAGTATGATTTGAACCTACCATTGGTTGGCACTACTTGTACACATATTACTTCCATTTTAAATTATCCACTTTTTTCATAATAAACTCAGTGCTAACTATAAATTTATTGTATATGTGTCGCAAGATTCTTATAGTCCATGAAGCACAAGTGAAGGCTTTGACATCAACCATTATTGGTAATCCAATGTCAAACAAAGGTGTGTCACCTCCATCAAAACACACATTGGAAATAACTCCTATTAAAGCATTGCACCCATACATGCGAGAATGGACGTTAAAAGTTAGGGTACTCTAAAAAACCGACCTTCGTAACTTCAATAATTCTAGGGGACCGGGACATTGTTTTAGCTTTGATTTTATTAACATTGAAAATAGTGAGATGCGCATCACATGCTTCAACATCCAAGCAATCAACTTCCATCCTTGCATAGACGCTGGAAAAATTTACATAATTTCAAAAGGATCCATTAATCCTGCAAAGAAATAATTCAATCACTTATAAAATGATTGGGAAATAAGTCTAGGAAATACCTCAACCATAGAAAATTTCTTAGAGGATGAACCATCCATACCAGAACATAATTTCACATTCACTCCTATTAACGAACTACCAACTTTAATCAATAACTCCGTAGTAGATATCATTGGAGTAGCTACATCCATAAGTCCTTTACAAACTATCATGGGGACAAATGGAACCGATATGCATAAGAGAAACCTTCAACTAAAGGACATGTCAGCTTACAGTATAGAAGTTACATTATGAGGTGTCATTTGCAAAAAACATAATCTAGAACACCATAACATAACAAATAGTTTTCCAATCATTGCTATTAAGGCTGGAAAAGTAACCGACTGTAATAAAATATCAATAACTACAACATTCTCATCCCAATTTTTCATCAATCTTGACATTAAATAAACTAAATATCTACGAACTTGTTCGAAATCCCATAAACATGCATTCAATGCCACTCATTGTCTGCTCATGGTGCTGTAGGAGGACATCATTCCCTACAGAAGAAATTGGCTTCCATTAAAAATGAATATATAGGTACAGGTCCAGAACCTACATATATTTTAGTAAAAGAAACCATTTCTTTTATTAATACAGACAATTGTTGGTATGTTGCATTTCAACTACATTTTAAGTAGCGACAGTGCAAAAAAAAACTAACAACTATTGAATATGGTATTTGGCATTGCCAAAGGTGCAACGAACAAGTGCATGAATGTGAATACAGGTACATTTTCCAGTTCAACATTGAAGACAATACAGATAAAGTTAATGTAACTGCATTCCAGGATGTTGCAGAACAAATTAATGGCATACCTGCTTTACAACTCTATGAATATGGCTATGAAGGAAAAAATGAAGAGACCACAAACATATTTGCAGAATTATTCTTCAATACTTACCTATTCAAACTAGCAGTACATGAAGAAGAATTTTCCAATGAGAAACAAATAAAAAACATTGTAATTGCATGTGACAAAATAGATTGCATAAAAAATATAGATAACATATGCAAATCCCTGAAATAATGTATGGATAATTAAGCATTGTCTTACTGCAACAATTCCCCAAAAAAATGTTTCTTTCTCACTATGTTAATATAATAAAGTCTTTTTTCCATTCCCATTTTCTGTTAAATCATATTAGAATATTCAAATTTTTTTGGTTCAAAACATATGCAATACAAACTGAGATAAAAAAATGCTAACAAATCATTCACATTTTTCCTTGCAGGTAACTTCAAATAGAATAACAAAATTCATGCCGAATAATTTTCATCCTCAATATCTTTCCTGCATACTTCAAACAATACCAACATACACCACATCTAAAAGAATCTTAGCCTCAACAACATTACCTACTACATTTCAACAACACATTCCAATAGGTCTAGCAAACATACCATCTACAGAGTTTGAGCGATGCACAATCCATGCCACATAAATCAACAAGAGGATAAGAGATAGATGGAATGAATCTAAGGTCCAACAAAATGAGAAACGCGGAAAAAAATATGTTGAATGGAAGGAAAAAGGACAAATAAAAGGTAATCCTTAACATCAAGGCCACACACATGCTACCCAATCTTTTCGAAAATGGATTGATGCCTTGTCTATCATCCATACATGTACTACTTTTGTGGAATCTTATCCTGGTATCTCTATTCATCCATCTCTTAATGGACCAATTTGTAATTGATGCCACAGAGAAACCAATGGCCATCATTTTTCCAAATGGAATAATATGGACCCTGGCACCCAACCTACCGTACTCTCCATACTTACTCAAGTTGAAGAAATTCTCATTGCCCGTATCAGCTCAATTCTACAAGTCATACATGCCCGAGGTGGTCAATAAGTATAGTGGTCACACTATTAGTCCCCCCTAGCAAATTGTTCAAATTTCAAACTTCCTACCAAGAAAAATTTCAGAAATTGATATCTTGATAGTGAAGAGGTACGAAAAAATAGGTAAATGTTATGATTGTTATGTGACAAAATGATAAATACTATAGTGATGTCCAACTTTACCATGCTTGAATTTAATCACTTCCAAAGGCATGCACTGATGTATCCTCCCAACTACATTTTGTAAAAAATGATATATATCCTCTTATGGATTCATCTATTCCTGATCTAGAAAACCACATTGCTACTCAACCATCACAAGCAACATTTACATTTTCCTTCATAGTTCCCAATACACATCGAGAGATGGAAAAAATCAAATATTTCATTCATACTACATCCACGACTCTGCCTACTACAATTGATTGGCCATATATTGGGTAATCACCAATTATTGAGTACAACACAGAGGGTCTATTCGATATAGCATTTCCAACTATTTTCCCAAACAGAGACACACTGCCTCACCAAGCATGTATCAAGAATATTTCACTTGATACCTACGCAGTACATTTAATGAGCTACTATGACAACCAATTTGGTAGTCATCCTCGATTCAGATACTACTTGTACAGTTTGATTATGCACCACGGTAGTCAAACAAAATCTAATTTCTTTATCAAGAAAAGTCATGAACATAACACACCGACAACAATTGAAGAACTACGTACACATCTACAAAAAATTCCTATAGATAATCTCCCAGACCACGTCATGAGGTTTGGGGCACACCTACGTGTCACCAGGCCATTTTGGACACAACATAGATGTGAAATAACAAGTATTATCACTCAATTACAATGTCCTACATTTTTTTTCACACTCAGTGCAATAGACACAAAATGGACAGACTTACACATAGTTATGCAAGAAAATATTCCTTCAAACCTAGCGTCTCGTGAACAATGGCGTAATCACAACATCATTGACAGGCCTCACACTATGCATAAACAATATTCCATGAGGAGATGTTTCAAAAACAAATGCACATAATAGATTACTGGTACAGGTATGCATTATATCCTATTTCTTACTCTCCCTTCAAAACATGTACATATTGTTCATCTACGCTCACCATATACTTTTTCTTTTACAGATATGAATGGAAACATTGTGGATCTGCACATATACATGGATTCTTGTGGCTTGATGGTGCTGTGAACATGGAAACATTAGATTGGAAAGATAAGGATAAAGTCAATAAAGCAAAGAGTTTCTTCGATGAATATATTACATCTTGGAATCCTAGAGAAAATCATGAAACACACATTCATATGTATCAATCCATTGAATATGACCCATGTTTTCTAGACACAAAAGCTATATGTTCATCCAATCCACTTCAGGACTATGAACAACTCCTAAATTGATTTCAAAGACATACAAAGTGCAGTGAAAATTCATGTCTACGCAAAAAAGAAAATATACTTGAATGTAGATATAAATGTCCTTGGAAGGTACAAAATGAGTCATCACTACACCTTGATCAAAAGGGACAAAAGACATACCATCCAACACAAAATGATGATCGGTTAAAGATTCACAATACAAATATACTTTAGACATGGCGAGAAAATGTGGATTTCCAGCCAGTGCTCTCACGTTATGTTGTCTTGAAATACATAGAAAAATATGCTTCCAAAGCATAAGGAAAATCAGAAACATACCATCATATGCTCACTACAATTTCAACTGCAACATGTCCAGAGGATCCAACATCATATGCCTATTGACGTTTACTCTTAGAAGCAATAGTTTATCGAGACATCAGTGCTCAAGAAACTTGCCATATGTTGCAAAAATTACCACTTGTTACATGCAGTAGAACCTTCATCAAGCTAAACGTTGTTCGTAAAATATTTCATCATGTATATACCAACTCAATTGACTGCTTATCTGGGTCTAGATTCATACATTCCTACTTACAACGAGCTCTAGCTCTGGAACATGTCTCCTTGATCAACCTTGTTAAACAATGGTCATACAATAAAGCACACATGTTATCATCCAAAATGGAACTTGTCCATCTGAGTACCAACATTCTTCATGTTGGTACACAAAAGGACAATTTGGATTGAAGTGGCCAAAACACTATAGATGGGCATGACCTTTGATGCATTATCCTCAAACCATCCTTGTATATTTTTATTATGAGTTTTGGGTTGCATACGCGACTATATGCATTGCAAATCGCATGTCATACATGAGTATTTGCATTCCAACCCGCGTATACTTGCATACGCGAGTTCCCTTTGAGCAACTCGTGTGTGATACGTGAGTTGCCTATATTAATACCCACGTATACCTTAGTTCGACATTAAAAATATAAATCGATATTAGATGAGATTAGTTGGGGCCTAATCCATAACTATCCTAACCATCTCAACCATCCCAACCTTCAAAACCACTCTATTTCCCAAAGTATAAATAGAGACCTTGGGGTGGGGGCTAATCAATCAATTTTGGAGAGAAAAGTTATGCTGGTGGTATATCTTTAGAGTCTTGGAGCAGCAGAACTAAAAGTCCTTTGGTTGCAGAGGAGTCCTTGTGTCAGAAGCTGGGTTGTACTCTTATCTTATTCACTGCTTGTTAATAAAGAGAATTCTTCTTCCAATCTTGTATTGAGTTTATTTCATGTATATTGGCTTAATTAATATGTTTGATTATGTTATATGTATGCTTTTCATCTAACCTTTATTATATATATGCATGAGATATTACTTGAAGGATTTTCTCTTTGCAGGTGGAGAAGTGCATCCCTAGAAGCTTTGGAGAGAAGTGGAGCGAGAGAAGATGAGAGAAGTGGAGCGAGAGAAGATCAAGCTTGGAACAACCGTTGCTAATAGGGTAAGTCAAGATTTTCTTCCTATTCTCTTTCCACTATCTGTAAAAAGCTGATTGTTTGCAAGTTAGTAGTAAGTTGGTAACCCCAGACCCTAAGTTACAAGGGTGCTTTATCCTAAACAACAGAATTGGCGACTCCACTAGGGAGCCCAACCTGATGTGGGTTTATCCTATAGGTTCTTGACCAGTATTTGCTTTGATTCTGAGTGTGGTTCTTTTATCTTGACTTTGATTTGCAGTATAGTATGTCTAGAGACCTTTTTATATTTTTCCTTTGAAATTTTTTTGTTCTATACGCGGGTTGCTGTTATACATAGTCACGTATAGCAACTTGTATACACGGGTTGATTTATAAGACAGTCATGTATGGTACTTGAGTTTCTATATAAGACAGTCACGTATATCCTGTAGCAACATAAAAAATTTGGTAGGTTTTGCTTGTCCCTGTCTTGGCTGATTTTTTGTCTGCTTAGGGGTCTTATGTTGTTGGCATAATTATGTAAGTCCAGAGTCCTGTATGCCATACTTTTCGCTTGTTATTAAGCCTTTGAGTTTGCTTTGTTTGAATCTTCTAGTGACTTGAAGTTGGCCCTCCTGCTTGGCCTATGAGTTCAGTGGTACGTATCTGAGTCAGTGATCAGGGCTTTAGATACCTTATTCTTTGTATGACTTTGTGTAGTGTCAGTTAGCCACTTGTTCTTTAGTAAATATAGTGGATTTTATTCATTAGTTTTCCAAGTCAGGTTTTTTACCAAGTTTTTTTCCTATTTGGTTGAGGTTTGGTCATTGTAGGTCCTCTATATTTCATTTTTGCTTTTAATATTTTGTGATCATTCAAACTTACTAAAAAATTTGCATTTAGATGCATTGTAGTTTTTGAAGAATTTGAAAAAAGTGAAAGAAAAACATTTCATGCTTTTGCATATAGTTTCACTTAGTAGTTTTCTTTTCAATATTTTCAAATAAGATTTAAAAAATTATAAAAAGTCTTAGTTTTCCGACACTTAATTATAATTTCATTAGCTTACATTTACAAAAAGACAAGAATGTTGGTTTAAGTAGTTGTATTTTGCTTTAGAAGTTGCTTCATACATCATTTTTACTTTTCTTATCGAGTCTATAACATCATAGTCCTTCACGCCATTTACCTTATGACTAAGAACAACCCCTAAAATAAACGATATAATTTAAAATTTATTAGTAAGTTTTATACACCAACCTGCTTAGGCTAGACTTGTGGGATAGGGAGTTTAAACTCTCCACAAGTGTTTAAATTCAGATGTAGTTGGCCAATCGATAAGTAAACCCTTTCCTATGTTGGTTGTATTTGGGAAGCTCCTCTCAAACAGGAGTTAAGCACGAGGCCACATGGAGGCTTGGACTGAGGAGATAACCCTCTGTTTACTTGTCAAAATGTAGACCAAGATTTTTGCACATCTGGGGATTCTGTCCTAGGAAAAGTTTCAAGATTTTCTACCCTGCCCGTGGGTACGAACTAGGCTTCCGAATGTCCCCCCAGACTATCAATATATTTGAGGTAGCCTATAGTCTCTCAGACATCTAGGGTTTTTTTGAGGCCTAGAAATTCGCAGGCGACAATAGCAAGGGATTCTCCCCAGTCAACATTCCCAATTAGCCCGTGACTATTTGGTGTAGGGAATCCGTCCGGTTTGCGGTTTGGCTACCGTAGGTCAAGTAACAAAAATAAAAGGTTTTATCTGTTGCGACCTGATCCACCGTATATATTTTGTATTTTTTTTTTGACTTAAAGTATGATATGCAAGTGCCTATTTAACATGCAGACTTGATAAATAATGCCAGGAGTATTCACAATGTGATGCGCAGGTTCTTACCTCTTGTCTTAAAACTCTCAAGCATCTGAATCACACACAAAGTAAATCTAACTACCTACCTATCCCCAGGGAACCAATTTATAACCTATTAATGAGTAATGTATATTGTGCATTCATTATAAAGAGAAATTACAGATAGCTGGTATTTCTTCACATAAACACATGAAAAATTAAAGATATTTAAACAATTAGATAACCAATTGCTTATGAACAATATTCATTACTCATGGTGGTAATTTCACAGAATAAACCAGAAATCAATCAAACAAGAACATAGGTCCTAAGAGTCAGAATGATCTCACAGTTAGTGGACAAAAAGACAAAAATGAAACAGTTCATCTTCAACCAATCCATAGCATAACATTCGAACATCCCACCAAACTTTCTCCGACAGGCAAAACAGTAATTATTTATTGCAAAAGGAAATAGTTCTTCTTACAATATCTCTTCACTAATATAACTAGGAAAAAGTCCCTTTTCCCTCTAAGTCCTCTATATTTATACAAAAAGAATAAGACTGTTGGGCTGCCCACAAATAACTCTTGGGCTTCCCCAACTCTTCACCTCCCAAAATTTACATTCACTAAGTGTTTACAAAATTACAACATATTGCAAAAGTGAACAAATGTTCATGATGAGGGCCCCGCTTGATTATTTAGAAATTTCTTCCATGCCAAAGTTTCCGAAGCGATACTTTCAAATTCATAAGGTTCCAAGAATCAAATATTTATCTCGAATTTTGTAGCCTAGTTCTTGATGGCTTCGATTCTGGCTGCACTCAGGCGAAATTGATCTTGTAATAGCTACACACTGACTGCGGAATGATATACCTCATTCCTTAAGGTCTGTTCATCTAAATCCTTAATGTGTTGTATTCTTCTTTCATCCTCTTGGTACCTTTTTTGCAAAATTTCCACAAACAGGCTGTGGTCCGGAAAAGCATCTATTCTTTGTTCAACCTCTACCTGGAATCACTTATAAGTAATCAGGAGTCTTCTAAAGAATTCTGTACATGCCCCTTTTGTCTTTCTAACAGCCTTCTTGAACTCCTTGACTGTGTTGATGGCAAATTCCAATAAGTCGTAGTTTTGCCTAAGGGCCTGTTGATCCTTTGAGGGTAGCTCTGCAGGAGCTTCTTCATTGGTTTCTAGACTTGCCATCCTTGCTGTCAGGACTTCCATGATGTCTTGAGATCAGTTAACAAAATATGAGGAGGTCTCCAAAATCTCCTCCAAACGGCTATCTATCTGCAAAACCTTGCATCTTTCCTCCTCTATAGACACCTGTAGTTGAAGCATCTTGGCTCTTCATGCCAGCACGTGTTCTTTGAAAGGTTAGAGATTAACCTATAGTTCTTTGGCTTCCTCTAAAGCTGTTGTTAGCGAGGTAATATACTCTTGAAGTTTTGCCTCCTACTCTTGAGATTGCCTCTCATTTGCTTCCAAGGCAGTCTTCTGCAACTCTAGATCTTCTATCCTTCCTAGAAGCTATTCCTTATCTGCCCTCAACTCTTGATATTCATGTTGTACTTTCTCCAGACATTCTTGGGAAGTCTCCATCAATTTTCTCTCTATTTGGAGAACCTAAAGTTCAGCCTTTGAATACTTGATTTCTCTTTGTATGTCTTCAAATTTTCTTTTTAACTTGTTGTTTTCTTCCCTTTCCTTTCTCAGTGTATCTTTTAATTGAGCGGGAGACTTCTTTGACTGCTCCAGATCGGTCATTGTTGTAAGCTCTAAGATCACATAAGGTTACCAATAATACATACAACAATATACACAGATGCAAGAGACAAGAACTGATAACATGAACAGATTATATTATTCTCAATAGATCATACAAAGCCAAGAACTGAACTACTTCTTGAGTGGCTCAACAGCCTAATATACAGGTTACAAACAGTTACAATCATAACTACCTGTCGGTTCACCGAACCGACACGACTATTAGTTAACAGACTAACTACTGTGTTTACTCGGCCGATCGACGTAGTCGGTACCTCGACTTAGTCGGCCGATCGACTAAGTCGGTCTTCGTTCAAGTCGACTTATGTCGACTTGCTCCTTCTACATCTCCCCCACAAACAAAACATTTCTTCGCCCCGAAGAAAGAGGGAGGTAAAAACAAAATAGATGAAAATGCCCAGAATTAGATCGGCAAAAGGGAAACTGCTACTGAGGTGGGCTGTGCAACCGAATAGTTGGTCTTCTCTGTACACAGACTTCGACTATGGCTGGTGCTGTGATGGCAAGCTGATGTTGAAAATCCGTCCATGTCTGCAAGGCTTTCTGAATGTCAATAGTCAGAGTAGTGAGATTTGAGAGTACCGACATCTTCTCTGCCATTGCCATTTCTGCAATATTTTCCATGTTGGGGCCCAGCAGCTGATTGTGTTCTTCCGCAGTCTCGAGGAGTCTTTTCATCTACGGACAGATGTTGTCGACTTTCTCCAAGTTGGGAAGTGCGTGCTGAACCCACTGGTGTGCCTCACGTTCCAACTGCTGCAGCTGATTGCTTTCCATCACTATTTGATCCTCGATGGTCTGCCTCAGTTCTGTCTCAGTCGACTTCCTTCTTTCCAAGGCCTGAATGCCTTGTCTGGTCTGCCTCGTCTGACTATAGACCTTCCCATAATGAGTAGGCCATTCTCGGAGTACTTCCTCAGTTACAATGGATTCCTCCATGTGGTCTTGTAGAAGTTTGTGAGCCTCCGAGAATGCTGTGTGCTGAGTCAGGAGCAGTCGGACAGTTTCTTCTTTTTGCCCGGCCTTAGTCTCGTGGAAGTGGGTCTGTACGGTCGACACCAAACCTTCGAACAGCTGATATGCTCTGTCCAGCGGTCGGTCGGTAGCAGTGTCGATCGGTCCTGGAGCAACAGTCTGTACAAGAGACCTGCATTTGTCGAGAAACTCGACTTCTTGAGTCTCCTTATCTGCTAGCTGTTTCCTTAGTCGGGTCGTCCTCCTCTTCGAATCTTTTGCTAGGGTGTTAAGTAGCTGGCCAACTTCTGAGTCGGTCAACGAGCTTACATCCCGTAAGCTGATCCTTAGCTGATCTGGTCGATGAAGAGGTTCTGTTGGATCCTTTGCTGGTTCGGTTGGTTTGTCGGGAGGACCTGCAGAAGTGGAAGGTAGGTCAGAGGTCGAAGGTGTGTGGGTCGGAAGAGTTGGTTCAGTGGTCGGGGGTTTTTCGGTTTGGGGATGTGGTATGTGCACCTCCGGCTGTGGGGATGATGGTGGTCTCGGCTGTGACTCAGGGGGAGGGGGAGGTGGTGGAGATGACGGTGGTGGGGGTGGTGATGGTGCGGAGGAAAGGTATCCGGATCCTGGGGGTGATGGAGAATGGTGTTGGGCACTTTGGCCGGAAGATAGAACGTCTTCTTCCGGTGGGACTTGGTAATCGGTGAAAGTCTGTTCGTGTCCCGCAATGTCACCACCGTCATGCACCCTTGTAAAGACAGTTGTCTGGTGGGCGTATGTTTTTTCGCTTGCTTTAAGGGGAGTTGTTGTCTTGATTGTCTGCGCTGTTTTGAATAGGGCAGGTAGTGTTGCAAAGAAAGCTCGAAGCTCCTGGTCTGAGCTGGCCCTGGCTCTGAGTGCCTCAGGGATGAATCTGGCAATGTCTTCAGGGGATAGGTCGGCCTGCTGCACTGGTGGTTGCTCTTCGACTATTTTAGTCGGAGATGGATGAGGAGGAGTCGTCACCAAGTCGACCACATCTTCAGGCAGTGGTGTTGTTTTGGCCTTCTTCGGCCGACCTTCGGGCGCTCCTGCTTCGACAAACCGTTGAAACTGGGTTTCAACAGTTATCTTATTTGCTCTGGCATCTTCGACAATATCAAGTGCTGATGCTGCCAGTTCGTCCTCGTCATCTGTGGAGTCAGCAAGGACCAGCTTGCGCTTACCTTTGCCGTGCTGTCGCTTTTGCAGTTTGATGTTCCTTCTGGCAGTGGCGATCTCCTTTGCCAGTTTCTTGAGAACGCTCTTAGACACAGTATACTCAGGATTGTCTTCCTCGACTTCTC